>JAMWET010007581.1:0-22703 GCA_024036415.1 Prochilodus magdalenae | reverse complement strand
CTCAGTGACTCAGCCTACACCCACCTCCCATCTCTGATCTGTTGTTCTCAATTTGTAAACACATTTGTCCGTCTGGTCCCGCAACCTGAACGTGGACCATTGTTCTGTCTAAAACCTTTGGACACACTGGACCAACACTGGTATACATGCACACAGACGTTGACTGGTGCCTTCTTAGGGATGCACTAATATGGGACCTGTGGACCGATATGGATATCCTACCTTTTAGGGATGCACTAATATGTGAACTGTGGATAGATGCGGATGTCCAATATGTTTACGCATGTGCCGACATTGTGGAATTGGTGACCGGTGCCCTTTTCCATGAATGAACTGATATGGGAACTGTGGGCTGATATCCAATGCCTTTAGGGATGCCCTGACTCAGGACCTGTGGGCCGATGCGGATATCGGATATGTTAAGGGATGAAGTGATTTGGGAATAGAGGGACATAAAATTAGGCATGCACAATGAAAAGTGACCAAGATCGGAAGCAGCAGGTTTGTTCAGAACAAATTTGGGAATTAGCCAATTTATTAATTCCACAGATCTGTGTGGGGATTTTATGATGTTAATAACGTGAACCATGTAACCGCACTCCTTCTGTACTTATGCATGACCGTGCTCAACAGCCAATTACTTTTAATGTAGCGCCTGCTGTTATTGCTAGGTCACGGCAGTGCCAGGGTACGGCCTGTCCTTGCTTACGTCACATGTGCAGCCCAGCGTGAAACTTGAATCATTTGCATGTCTTACAATGTTGCGGTTGATTGTTTGTGGGTGCAGCTATTTGTTTGTTGATGGTGAATGTGTGTAATTTGTATCGTGGCAACTGGTGCGAGTGTGCTGGAGCTTTCACACACAACACTGGGTGGAGAACCAATCAACATCTACACAAACCATGCTGGGTAAAAGATGAGACAGACTCAGTATGGCCAGTAACAGCCCAGGCTTCGCTGAAAACGATCCTTCACTCAGCTAACAGCTAGTTAGCCCTGAATTCCCATTTCATTTTATAGCCTTCAGTCACCAGCAGGCGGTGGACGGGGGAATGCCACCGTCCTGGACGCTCCCTTGAAAGGCACGTCGGTGTTCCAGCACTTCATGCTTAAAAACCATTTCACTTGGATGGTACATGCTGACAGAGTTGACCTTTCCAGCCAAAACAAGTTTACACCGAAAATCATTTAAAGGCTAATTCCTGCCACACCTTAGCAACACGCAGCCGTGTGAGGAATCTACCTCGGAGCAGTCTGTGAAAGGTCACGCCCTACAGACTTTATACACTTTCACTAAGAAGTCTCCACCCGGGTCTCGTTAATCCATGACGGTACATGAACAATAAATAATCGCGCTCTCTGTTGTGGACGTTAGTCTCACATTCCTGCCGTCCTTTCAGTGCGGTGCATAGCCATTTTGCCAGCATCAGCAAAGTAGTCCCTGATGTCTAACTACAGAGCTCAGTCCACACATTTAACACGGCTTAAAGATTGACAAGTCTCAGGTCTATCTTCCGCAGGGCAAACTCTAATGCCAATAAAAAAGCCATGACTTCGGTGTGACACCACCACTAAAAATGAAGGTTAATAAGTTGTGGATCGTTTTAAAACCAGATGAGGGCATGGAATGACCACACCTTGGAGTCTGATGCTCTTTCAATACTGTTCTCCAAAGCCAACACACTATTGTGCTTAGGAATCTAAACTAAACAAGCTTTTATTCCGAGGAAGGGGAGTTTAGGGGACTATTTCTATGGAATTTTTAGAAAAGTTGGGGAAAAGTTTTATGGAAAAGTTAGGAAAAGTTTTCTTTTATGGAATTTTAAAACACTTAAGGTCAAGCTATATAGTTTTATGGAATACTAAAACATACAGACACCTGTGTGGGACACAAATATACCAGGGGATGTTGGAGAAGCTACACAGGAGAGCCCTACTCATAGAAACGGTGACCTCTTAAATTCAGAGAGCATCCGCTTCCACGTTTAGGTAGAGTTAATTATTCTAGCTAGCAAAAGTTTAGCTGCGGCTGCTTTATCATCCTGGTGGGGTCACACCGCAGTCATGGCTACTTTATTGGCATTAGAGTTTAATAATTTACAGCTTCAAGAACTGACAGCATCCATGGCGTGCTCAGGAAAGCAAATACTGACATAATTTATCTCAGGACGATACAATATCCTTTTTTTCCACCCTCAGTGGATTATATAGTCATCACCACAGGAGTAGCTGCACCCAGAAGGAGGTGTGGGATTGCAGTGCTGTTGGGAAGGAGGATAAAGGTTACCAGGAACAATAAATGATGCTACATGTAGACTGATATGGGGAATATTTGTTGAGCTACACATACAGAAGTAGTGTCTCTCAGTATGGAGTCGGGCTGCCATGTTTGCTAAAGCAGCATGCCAGACGTCTCAGCATGAAGACGTCAAGGTTCCTAATGGTGATAATCCCTGCGATAATCCATCCAGTGCTGTTCGAATATTCTCATGGACGGAATCCCTGCAGATTTTGGGGTAGGGGTGGAGTGTTGCGTGTCCAATAGCATCCCAGGCATTGTCAATCAGGTACAGGTATGGTGATGCAGCTGACTGTGGTATAGTACCTGCAGTATGCAGGTAAGCTTTGTTTTGATGGAACAGCACCGCAGTGTGTGTTCAGAAAAAGTAGGATCACTGGTTGCATGGCCTCGTAATGTTAGGCCTGTAATGAAGACCAAAGGTAATCTGGCATGGTTTGAAATTGAACCACACAACACCAGGCCTTTCCAGCCACCACTGCAGTCTTTAGCTGGCGTGGTTGATGTGGTGTTAAGGGCGGTCATCGTAACGGTCTGTATGCATGTAGATCAGCATTGTGTATCCGTCTGCCAATGGTGCTGGGACTAACAGGTTGGCTCATGGAAGGCATCACTCCTCAACGAATGTCCACAATCGTGGCTGTTTGGTCAATCCGTCCATGTCTGACGATCTGACGGTTCTACCTATTCATGGAATCGCTGTAAAGTTCCCAGAGCCTGTAATCGCGCTCTTTATACCACTTCACCACCACCAGCCATGCTATAGTAATATCCCCAAAACGAGGTTCGAACGCTCTTCTTAGAAAGACGATCACTCTTACAATAGCAACAAACATTGCGACCAGTTCAGACTCGACTGCCAATAACAGAATGTTCAACTAAAAGGAGGACCAATACAGTACTCAGTCAGCGTACAGATGTCACTCAACAGGCCCATCCTTGATAAAACGTCACATGCACAGGCTTTCCACCCTTGGCCACTTGCTACCGTTTCATCCATTTTAGAATTCCCGTTTCTTGTACGTAGTGTGAAACTTGAATCATTCGCATGTCTCACAATGTCACAAGTTTCATTCCAGTTGGCCTGGCAAATTCTTTATTTTTATTTTCTAAAAGGTAAAGTTTGCGACAACTGGTGATTTCCTCATTTTCTTACTGGTGTATTTATCTCGCTCAGAAGGACGATCTAATAAAAATTAATCTTTGCTTGCTGCTCATAACTTAGAAATGCCACCGTTATTTTTAAAATTACAGAACCTGTCTATGTATCGCCCATTAACCCAGACAACGTACAACGTATAGGGGTCACATTTGGCTTCCAGGTGACCCCCCATCCATGCTGCTGACACCCCACCGAGAAAGCTATGATTTTACTCTCTGCATGGCGACTGTTGCTTCACGGCTATTAGGTGACCAGCCACGTAACCATGCTGACCCGTGAACATTAATCTCTTACTAACCCAAATCTTACAGTAGACGACTTCTTCCTCTCCCGACTACTGACTCATGCCTGCAGCAAGCGATCAGGAGCTCTGTGTGTAAAACACCAGCAGAAGTATGAATGAGGGCTTTTTGTTGCTGTGGAGTTCAGCCCAGGCTCATGAGGGTATGGTCTGGGGCTGTCAAAGAGGAAATAACTTCGATCTCTCAGTGTTTGTTCAAGTCACAGTTCAGGCTAGAACATTAAGGGCCTGTGAGTATAGTGGGCATCAGAGAGACAGTATGAGAACATGATGGTTGTGTTGACGACTGTACAGTTGTGACTCAGACTTGTTGTTGTTGTTGTGGCCTTCCCGGCTGCTTCCTTGCTTATATGAACCATCGGACTGGAGTTCCACTCTGGAGAAGGGGTGGGGTATTTCCTTCAGATGCATGGAGGTCACTATAACCCAATTTTAATAAATGAGTTATTAAGCATTTCTTCTTCCTTGAACCAGCAAACATTAATCAGCAGATCTAATGAAGGAGGTCAGGCCTCTTTGTGACAGCTGGCGTGTTTAACCTACATACTGTAGATTGTATACATAATAAGTCAGCAATCACAAAAATTGGTCAAACCTGATTGCTACTTGTAGATTTTAAAGTGGGAGTGCAACAGCAACATGCGAGGGCAACCTAGTATACGCTATCACGTTCATTAGCAATCTGAACCCTTTGGAAAAAGTGGATTTCCTGAAGAACACGTGAGGACGCGGATCTTTCTACGCAGTGCTATGATTAAGCTAGACTTTCGCTAGGCGTTTGCTACGGTATTACTAAAACTGAAAATGGGGTCTCTTATTGGTAGGATGCACTACTTGCCCACCACTGGTCCATCATTCGAATGAGGGCTGTCTCCTTCACACCTATGGATTACTTTTTGGGGACCACCCCCCTTTCCTTACACTCTAGTTTCTTAGCCCCTCATATTACCATCTGAACTATGAACATGTGCGTGGGTCACATAGAGGATGGGATGGATCCAACTTTTCCGATCAGTATCAAGCCTAAGAGATTGATGGGGCGAATAGCCAACACATGAAATTTCAGCGTCGGATATTCTTCGGCCATGCATTGTGTTCGCTATACACGCCACAAGTGTTTAGGTCGTGGGCGCTCTTGGAGCTTGATGCTCGCTAATCTATTACATACAATTCAGGGTTAATGGGAAAATATCCCGTGGAAAATCCCGTGCCCACTGTTACACCCACATGTGGAAATGTGCATCACAGTGAGAATGTCTCTTATGGGAGTATCTAGGTCCTCCTCGCTCGATGAGGCTGGCGATTTGACTGTCCGATAGGAGACCAGAGGAAAGCATTTCCCCCTCAATGACCAGAGAGACCAGTCACGGAGCCCTTGGTTGGACCAGTGCAACTGATGTCGCGGTCTTGTGAAAGCCAATTTAGATGAAATCGTGCTCGAACTAGCGCGGGGAAGTGAGTTTACATGTGTGGACTACAATTTCTTCCTTTACGTGCTGAGCCTTCTGGAGGTTTCCAGCCAGACCTGTAAAATAACATACAACAGTGTAGAACAGTTGTTCTTTCTTGTAAATTGGGTTGCGTTTTGCGTTAAGCAAATGGGGCCTCTGTCCTTTCCCTCTCTCACCCAGTGCTTTCTGGGCTCTGTCTTTCTTGTTGCGTCCTGAGTCTTTCTCTCAGGTTCCCATCGCTGTATTAGTATGGGTCTGAAGGCCTTTAACAAACCTAACACAGCAACACCTCCTCATCCTGCCTTTAGAACCTAACCTAGCAACTCTCCTCATCCACGCCTTTAAAGGGAAACCTAACGCAGACACACCTGCCTCATCCTGTAACACAGTAACACCTCCTCAAAACCTTAACACAGCTAACACTCCTCATCCTGCCTTTAAAGAACCTCACAGCTAACTCCTCCTCTTGCCTTTAAACAAACTCCTTCCTTCTGCCTTGACCTAACCCAGCAACACCTCCTCATCCTGCCTTTAACAAACCTAACACAGCAACTCCTCCTCATCCTGCCTTTAACAAACCTAACACAGCAACACCTCCTCATCCTGCCTTTAACAAACCTAACCCAGCAACACCTCCTCATCCTGCCTTTAAAGAACCTAACACAGTAACTCCTCCTCATCCTGCCTTTAACAAACCTAACACAGCAACACCTCCTCATCCTGCCTTTAACAAACCTAACACAGCAACACCTCCTCATCCTGCCTTTAACAAACCTAACACAGCAACACCTCCTCATCCTGCCTTTAACAAACCTAACACAGCAACACCTCCTCATCCTGCCTTTAACAAACCTAACACAGCAACCTGCCTTTAACAAACCTAACACAGCAACACCTCCTCATCCTGCCTTTAACAAACCTAACCCAGCAACACCTCCTCATCCTGCCTTTAACAAACCTAACACAGCAACACCTCCTCATCCTGCCTTTAACAAACCTAACACAGCAACTCCTCCTCATCCTGCCTTTAACAAACCTAACACAGCAACACCTCCTCATCCTGCCTTTAACAAACCTAACACAGCAACACCTCCTCATCCTGCCTTTAACAAACCTAACACAGCAACACCTCCTCATCCTGCCTTTAACAAACCTAACACAGCAACACCTCCTCATCCTGCCTTTATAACAAACCTAACACAGCAACACCTCCTCATCCTGCCCTTTAACAAACCTAACCCCAGCAAACACCTCCTCATCCTGCCTTTAACAAACCTAACCCAGCAACACCTCCTCATCCTGCCTTTAACAAACCTAACACAGCAACACCTCCTCATCCTGCCTTTAACAAACCTAACACAGCAACACCTCCTCATCCTGCCTTTAACAAACCTAACGCAGTAACTCCTCCTCATCCTGCCTTTAACAAACCTAACACAGTAACTCCTACACATTCTGCCTTTAAGGAACCTAACGCAGCAACACCTCCTCATCCTGCCTTTAACAAACCTAACACAGCCAACTCCTACACATCCTGCCTCTAAGGAAAAAACCTACACAGCAACTTCCTACACATCCTCCTTTAACAAACCTAACACAGCAACACCTTACAATCCTGGCTTTTAACAACCCTAAACACAGCAAACCTACCTCCTCACATCCTGCCTTTAACAAACCTAACACAGCAAACACCTCCTCATTCCTCCTCATAACAACCAACACAAAACAACATCCTTTAACAAACCTAACACAGCAACACCTCCTCATCCTGCCTTTAACAAACCTAACACAGTAACTCCTACACATTCTGCATTTAAAGGACCTAACACAGTAACTCCCACACATTCTGCCTCTAAGGAACCTAACGCAGCAACTCCTACACATCCTGCCTTTAACAAACCTAACACAGCAACACCTCCTCATCCTGCCTTTAACAAACCTAACACAGCAACACCTCCTCATCCTGCCTTTAAGGAACCTAACGCAGCAACTCCTCCTCATTCTGCCTTTAACAAACCTAACACAGTAACTACTACTCATTCTGCCTTTAAAGAACCTAACACAGTAACTACTACTCATTCGGCCTTTAAAGAACCTAACACAGTACCTCTTCCTCATTCTCCCTTTAAGGAACCTAACACAGTAACTCCTACACATTCTCCCTTTAAAGAACCTAACGCAGTAACTCCTACACATTCTCCCTTTAAGGAACCTAACGCAGTAACTCCTACACATTCTGCCTTTAAGAAACCTAATGTGACAAATCCTGCTTGTAGTGCCTTTAAGGGACCCACCACTTTTAACCCCACTCATTTAAAGAACCTAATGTGACCAGTTCAGCTCATTCTACCTTTAAGGAACCTAACCGAACAGATCCTGCTCATTCTTGGACACACCAATAAAAAGAACGGCTTTCAAGTCAACATCACTTCTCCTAAAAATCAGAGTACCTGCACACTCCTGGAGATCTAATATTAGCTAAATATTTACCACAGGAGAGAGATACAACTCTTAAATAGAATTTTTATTAGGTCGGTGTGAATTCACAAGCACCGCAAAATTAATGTTGATTTCAACAGCTGACGAACTCTATCATCTCGTGACTGCCTAAGTTACCACAGCGTATTGGACCCTCCAGGTGCATGCGCACCCTGTAATGATTCCACATAGGAGACCTGTCTATATAACAGCAATCTAATCTGAGCTCAAGAAAACAGACTCACATTAAACTAACACGAGGTAAACCACTGATCTCCTGAACGCCAAATAAAGGGGGCCTCTTACAAAGCTAAGGTCAAAAAGAGCAAAGGACTAACTAACATTCCACCTTCAGCCCATCAGGCTACAGATCCAAACAGATCTCAGTCAGTATCACCAAACCTCGCGTCAGAATCGGACGCAAAGCTAATCGTGACCACAGTTTGAAAAGATATCTGGTCAGCCTTTAGGGACACTGACACCTTTACCAGAAGTCAAGTCGAGGCCACAGGACACTATGTCAGCTACGCTCAGTCTAAGCACAGTGTCCAAGGACGGGTTCCTGTAGTGATCACTGAGCAGAGGCTGGGCTAATTTGGATATGGTCAGCACAGGTGATCATGCAGCCTGATGAGAACAGAGCAGAAACTACGACAGCAGGAGGCCTTTCTCAGACAGGTACAGACAGACAAGTACAGACAGAGCCACGGTGTGTTGAACAGCGAGCTGGGAGAGACAATTACATGCCTTAAGGGGCCCAGATATCCTACATCATCCTTCTTAGATCTTCTTCAAGGCCATTTATCATGTCTGTGCGACCAAGACCATTTCCTAACCTGCCTTAGAACCTAACAGGCTGTTACTGTGCACTGCATACACACATGTCAATGGCCTCGCTTTCTATTGGCTGGCCTGTACTGTGCATCCAGCAAGCAACCATGATTCAAATGACCAATAAAATTGTTCTATTCAAATAAATAAATAAAAATAAACAAACAAACAAATAAACAAACAAATAAGCATGCAGTAAAGTGAGCGGGCGTTCGTTCCCTTCGTTCCGACTTCTTTTCAGCTAGAAACCCAACCAAAGTTTTGCATATGTATGTAAATGCGTGACCTCACTCTTCAAAACCGACAGCGTACTTTCCATATATCGTCGCTGTCCAATGAAAAACATGTATCTCCATTTTTGTTGATTTTTACTTTAATGCCTCATTTGATCACATAATATGATGTTTACACTGTGTAGAAATTTCATGAGGTATGGACCAACAGTAATTACCCAAAATGACTTTGAAAGAGGTTTGGTTCTATTGACTTTCATTCAAATTGAATGAGGTTTTTGGGCTCTCCTGTAAAGTTGCCATTTTGGAGATACCTGTTTTTCTTTGGACAGCGACGATATGGCCCGTATGGACCAAGTTATCTGAAAACAGTGAAGGGAAATTCATTCGTCCATGCTCCGGGCCTCTGCGTTCAAACTGGACGGTCCAGAGACCAGATCCAGCTTTAGAGGTGTTGGGAATGTAGCTCCAGGGTTTCCCCAAGTACAGATTGTTTGAAGACTGCAGCCCTACCTGAACTCCAGCACACTGGATTCATTACCTGGACTGGATATAACTAAGTGGTCATTCAGGGTGGTCTGCAGTAAAATGGTTCACTGTAGAGGCTAGGTAACCAAGTGTCAATAATGCTAAAATAGTGTTACCCCTCCACCCCTCCACCATGACCAGCTTTAGAGAAGGGATGTTTGTTGGTTTGGCTTTTTAAAGAGGAAATATTTAATCTTGGTATTTTATCTGCATCTATGAATAATTCAGTACTGTACGGTGGTGGAGATGGGGACAGGGGTCACTATGTCTACACCACAAATAGCCATTTTGCCTACTACAGGAAACTGTGTTGATTACGATCAAATAAGTCCAATGTTTTACATGATTATTTGATTTTCGGGTTCTAGGTAGCCCAGGTATAAAAGAACTGCTTTACATTTAATTTTTTGTTTTAGGGCAAAACTATCATCCACTCATCATTAAAATAATAACTGCACAAACAGATACACCTAGAAGGAATCAACCCACAGGAATAAAACTTGGCGGGTAGGTTTGTGGAGTAACCAAGGACTACTGCTGTATCTGGCATTCAGCAAGCAGTGATCTACATCTACATCTACAGCATTTAGCTGACGCTCTTATCCAGAGCGACTTACAAGGTTAATCATATTACAGGTGGGCCAGTGTAGTGTTAGGAGTCTTGCCCAAGGACTCTTACAGGTGTAGCACAGCATAGTCACCCAGAATGGGAATTGAACCCCAGTCTCCCACATGGGACGGTAGCTTCCTGCTGAGTAGTGGTGTTATCCGTTGTGCCACGTGTGGTGATGCCCTCCATCAGTCATCCTGTTAGTGCCAGCCCAATTGGCAGGGCTGCATGCAGGCCGACTGTTACAACGACTGTCCCTAACACCACGTCAACGTCACCCAAGACTGCACTGCTGGCGTGCCAGACTGTCATGGAGTGACTCAGAATGGCAGCGGGTCATCTTCAGTGACGAGTCCCGCTTTTGTCTTGGTGAGGACGACCAATGAATCCGTGATGTTGAACAGGTTGTTGTCATGTGCCACACACCCGGAAGGCCTGGGGTCACTCCACCTCCACCCCTACCACACCATCTGCAGGAACTGTGTGAGAATATTCAAGCTGCAAGGGATGGATTATCACAGGGCGGCATTAGGAGATGTCTGGCATGTTGGGCTAGCAAACATGCCGGCCCAAGGCCATACTGAGAGACAGGCTTCTGTATGTGTAGCTCAATAAATATTACCCATATCAGTCTGTAGCATCATTTGTTGTTCCTGGTAACCTTTATCTTCCTTCCCAGCAGCACTGCAACCCCACACTTCCTTCTGGGTGCAGCTCTTGACCATGAATGTAAACCAACTTTCAGATATCAGGCAGTACATATCTAACCACTTCATGTGATAAGTATCTGTGAAGGAGCTTTCAAGTACATTACACTCTCCAGACGTCTGGTTCCCATCACTTCCACCATGGACATTTATCATGGACATTTACATGGAGTTTATCTAGAACCATCACAATAGTGATGATGTATTGTAATAGCTTTCTGTGAGGGAGCTTTTAAGAGGTAGAAGCCTCTTAGGACGTCTGGTTCCCATCACCACCACTGTGAATGATGCTGGCTGTGTAAGGTTCTCTAGAGCAGTGCATCACACCAAGCCACTCCGAATGACTTCCCCTATACCTGAACCAAGTTCCCCTGTAAGCTCGCTGCTTTCTTACCCCATGTTTATGTATATGGTTCATCGAAAGGTGTTCCACTGGTTGCCGTGTTTATGCCACCTGTCCTTTCAGTAATGTGGGCGTAATCATGCCATTGTGTCGTCTTGACTGAGAAACAAAAAGAAGCTAATGGCCGTGACGTGGCCAACACTGCAGTTAGCATGGTGCCACCGTGGATGCTACATTAGCCTTACATGCTACGACACTGGCTGTGACACCACCCCAAAAAGAGGGAACCGGGAAGTGAACCCACCAAATAGCTGAGGCCTATGATGTTAAGATCTAGGGCTCCTCATTAAGGAAGACCAGCAATGCAGGCTCAGGAGTCGAAGAGCATTTCCCCGTGCAGCCCCAAAGAAGCTAATTCAGCCCAGGTTTGCTTTCTAAAAGCCGATCGTGCATACAGACTGCTCTTAGCGCCTGACGCCCTCACATGCGTTGGCCTGCCTTCATAACCAGTCCCGAACAGGTGAGTCATGATGCCTAGGAAACCGCACCTGTAGGCGTGTCGCAGTGGTCAAACAGGGTAAGGTGAAACACCAGGCCCGACACCCTCATACTACATATAACACACCGCCCCCACCTGTGGAGGCCAAAACACAGGCTGCCAGTTCACCTGCTACTGACGGCTACTGTTGAGGTGAAGCCAAGGTTGCTTCACCTGCGACGGGACCAGCCTTGCAGCCCATATGAACAGTCAGCTCCCGGCATTATCCAGATCCATAACTTCTTACTGAGTAACTTTACAGCAGCCCTCGAAACGGAGGATGTGCTTGGGCGCCCTTTGCACCGCTGTTACTTTTTACGACTGGAGCCCGGAGGAGCTAATCCTGTCATAATGAGCGCAACCTGCATGTCAGCGCAGCCATGAAAAACAGCCATGCAAACGACCAGGACAAAGGTTGCAGCTCTGGAAGAGGGGAGGAAGGCAAGAGGAGTTAAATGATTAAAAAAGCAACTGTACGTCCGTTCAAACAGGCTGAGACCTCCTCTGGCAACCTGAACGCTTTACCAGGCCTTCTTCGACAGCTAAATGCTTGGCCATATGTGAGGACGGCTCGACACATTACAGCTGGCATCAGGAGAGAGCCAAGCAAAGGCCTCAATACAGGCTGAGGTTACTAAAGGTAGAAGGATGACTCTCCCAATGAAGCCTACTTGCCAGCCACTCTTGGGGAAATCGGTGGGCATTAGAACTCATCTAAAGGGGGAATTCTAATTTTTCACCGTGAGGTCTTGCAGAATTCTTTAGAAAGGTGGTGATGGGAACTGGGGGGTCACTATGTCTACAACACAAATACAGCCAACTTATATAGAATCCAAAACCATCAGGAAACATGTCCACATGTGTCTTCCGCATCAACATACCACTGCTGCCCAAAGAAAAACATGTATCTCAATTTTTGACGATTTTTACTTTTATGGCTCGTTTGAACACAGCAGCTGCTGTTTACACTGTGTTGAAATTTCATAATGAATGGACCAACAGAAACGCCACTAAACCACTTGGAATAAATTCTGGTTCCATTGACTTACATTCAAATGAAGGGAGGTTTTGGGCCTCTCCTGTAAAGTTGCATTTTGGAGGTACTTTTTTTAGGCAGTGACGTTATATGACACTGATGATGGCAAGGTAATGGCAAATCTGGCCGAATAAAAAGATGCCTGGTTCCCATCACCACCATTCTGAGCAGTCCTGATTCAGGACGTTTCTCAAACTCACCTCGAAGTACACAAGTGAAGTGAGCTTCACAAGCAGACTATCAAGGGGGAAGTAGGTGAACTTAAAGTAGCTCTTTCAAGCATGTCAGACAGGTGAAATGACCTCGTGCCAGAGTTTCTAACTCAAGCACACAAGTGAAGTGAGCTCATTGGAAGGCATCTGTCAAGCCTATAACTCTGGAGGAATGCAGTCATTCAAACGTGGCTATAGTGAGGATCAGCTCAGCCGAGGTAAACGACTCTCACGCAGGTGAAGTGCACTCAGGGTCACTATCCCAAGCGAGTCAGCTGAACCCTGGTAAGGGTATTTATCTCAAGCCTACAAGGCAGGTGAAGCGAACTTAAGGCCACTGTCCACTGTCCTAAGGACACTACCCCAAGTCCCAAGTTGCCATCACAAGGGTAGCTGTCCCACACATAAACCAATCGGGTGATGGAAACTCAAAAAACCCAGGCCTTGCTGGCTTGAAGATCCATCCAGGCTCTTCAGGCTGCTGCCCACACGCAAAGCAGAGCAGGAAGCTGGACCTCATGTGTGTGTGCACATGCCCCCTGCCTGGCTAGTGGTAGGCTGCATGCCTGGGTGGATTGATGGAGGAGGGGGAGAGAGACTGAGAGAGAGGGAGAGAGAGGAAGAAAACAAGGCAGCATCAGCTGCTGCTGCCGGGTCTAATCTGCTACAGTGCCCTGCACTCACTCAGCCCTGCTGCTAACAGCAGCGTGGGAACGAGCATCTCTCTCTCTCTCTCTCTCTCTCTCTCTCTCTCTCTCTCTAGCAGCCATTGCCCTCGTCCCAACACCACGAATCCCCTCGTGCAGCGCCGGACCGGACAAACAAACCAAAACAACAACAACAGCTTGTTTACGGAGCGCGAGGGAGGACAAACGGCGATGCCCACCCCCCCGGTACACTCCCCCTCCCTCAGCAACGGAGGAAATAATACAGAGCCCGGTGCACCGGATCGCATGAACGCGCTTACCTCGGTCCACTGCTTATCCCGCGAGGTGTGCGTGCGCGCGCGCGGCTTCACATGAACGTTGAAAGTTTGTGGGGTTTTATTTCGGGGAGGGGGCTCGTGGTCTCTCCCTCTTTCTTCCTTTCTCACTCTCCCTCTCTCCTTCCCTCACAACCACACGGAGCCACAACCGAAGTCCTGGGCCAATGGAGCGGCGTGACGTCAGGGGCGGGGACGCGCACCGGCGCGGTTGCGTCACCAGCAGGACGCGCGCTCGCTCGCTCGCTTTAGCCGTGCACGCGGACTCGGCTTAGAAAGTAAGCCGAGGGAATTAAAGGGCCCATTTAATGGAAAACCGAACTTCCCTCGCGCCTGTGAAGGAAAGGAGTCTGGAGTAACACGCACGTTTACCACTCAGTCCAAATCCGGAAGCTAAGCTGGAAGCCTGTTTTAAACCAATACATATCCACCTATTCAACCTGCAGCCGTTTAGCCCCGCCCACCCATACTGAAGCTATAAGGAATGTTTCAGCTCTGAGTGCTTTCCGAATGAGGCTTCATACAAGACAGCCAATCAGAACACAGCTCATTTGCATATATATATATATTCATTTAATGCTGTTTAGCCCAGCCCACACATATTGACGTTCTAAGGAATGTTTAGTCTCTGGGTGTTTTTCCCAAATAAGACTTATTTCAGGACAGCCAATCAGAACAGGGCTCATTTGTATATATTAACAATCAGCCTATTGCAGTTTAAACCTGCCCACTCATATTAAAAGTGATGATATAAGCCAGCCAAACAGAAGAGAGCTCATTTACATATATCCATCTATTCAGTCTGTTGCTGTTAAGCCCTGCCCAGCGCTGAGTGCTTTTCTGAATGAGGCTCAAAACAGGACAGCCAATCAGAACAGAGCTCATTATCTTAGACCAGTCTTAAAGGCAGCGCAACACAAACAGCTTGTGATTTATGATTTATGGTCATATTTGCTACATAAAACCACAAAGAAGCGATAGAAGTAAACCTCGAGGAGAAAATGCAGCATATGAGGCCTTTAATGTCAGAAACCAGTCAATGCAAGTAGAGTGGTTTGGTAGCAGCGGGTCATCTTCACGGACAAGTCCCGCTTTACTCTTGGTGGAGATGACCAACATCTCTGTGTGTGGAGGCTCTGTGGTCAGCACCAAGATGAACAATCACACGTCACACGTTCAGAAGGCCTGGTGTCACTCCACCTCTACCCCTACCGCATCATCTCCAGGAACTGTATGGGATGGATTATCACCGGATACCATTAGGAACCTCCACAACTCCATAACAAGACGTCTGATATGTTTGCGATATATGGCAGTGCAACATCATCTTGAGAGACAGACTTCTGTATGTGTAGCTCAGTAAATATTACCTGTATCAGTCTTAATGCAGCATCATTTATTGTTCCTGGTCCTCTTTATCTTCCTTCCCAACAGCACTGTCAGGTGAATCTATTCAAATCCCGTCAAAACTCCATTCTTTTTTTGGAGAAATCTGCAGCTACACCTCCAAAGTTCAGTCTTAGAAGTTGGTTTCATTTTATCCCAAGCACATTCATCAGTGTTGAGGTTCTGTCCTCTGGGGCACTCAGTCCATTGTTCTGAGAACAGCAGCAGATTCTTTGTTTGATGTGTGTTTCTCCTTTTTCCCAGTGAGAAGCTTCTTGAACAGCTACACTTCCTTTCAGACCTCCATAGTGCTGAGGTGTCGTCTCACAGTGGAAGGATGAACAGAAACACCTGAGGATGATCTCAGATCTAAAGCAGCATTGGAGCATGATGTTCTCCTCTCTCAGTGATTAAAGCCTTAGGTGCTGTTTATCTGACAGGGACAGTTATGGTGGTCTACCAGGCATCGCAGGTGTTAGCATTCCCATTTTGCTGGCATTCCCATCTTTTATCTCATTCTGAAAGCAGTTTTGAAAACGTGTTTATTACTCTTCCCTGTGTCTGTGGATTCTCCCATCATATCTAATGTCTCCTAAAATGTCACCTGAATAATATATAACTTGTTAGGGTGTTTACGTAGGTGATACATTAATAAACCACTGGTGGTCAGTCGAACTGACAAACCAGTCTAGCTCCGCCCACTTCATGTTGAAGTCCTGAGGTTTCTTGTAATTATACAATGTCTCATATTTGGAGATTGGTCTCCTTACAACACTACTATTAACTTGAACTGACAGTTCTAAACTTCTTGTAGACCAGTTAAGCATTTTGCTTACCACAAGCAAACTTATTGAACTTCTCTGCCAGTAAAGCGAAATAATAGATCATAGAGAATAGAGAATAAATAATAAATAATAAATAATAGATAATAAATAATAGATAATTAATAATAGATAATAGATAATAAATAATAGATAATAGATAATAAATAATATATAATTAATAATATATAATAGATAATAGATAATAAATAATAGATAATAGATAATAGATAATAAATAATAAATAATAGATAATAAATAATAGATAATTAATAATATATAATAGATAATAGATAATAGATAATAGATAATAGATAATAGATAATAAATAATAGATAATAGATAATAGATAATAGATAATAGACAATAAATAATAGATAATAGATAATAGATCATAAATAATAAATAATAGATAATAAATAATAGATAATATATAATAAATAATAGATAATAGATAATAGATAATAAATAATACATAATAGATAATAGATAATAAATAATAGATAATAGATAATAAATAATAGATAATAGATAATAAATAATTAATAATAGATAATACATAATAGATAATAAATAATAGATAATAAATAATAGATAATAGATAATAGATAATAGATAATAAATAATAGATAATAAATAATAAATAATAGATAATAGATAATAAATAATAGATAATAGATAATAAATAATAGATAATAAATAATAAATAATAGATAATAGATAATAGATAATAGATAATAAATAATAGATAATAGATAATAGATAATAGATAATAGATAATAAATAATAAATAATAGATCATAAATAATAAATAATAGATAATAGATAAAATCATATTAAAACTGAGTTAAATAATTGGGACCCCTTTACAGTAAGACTACGCATCTAAAGTGTTTGTAATGAGCTTATTAACAACTTAATAATAATTAATAAGCAGTCATAGCACATTAATAAATGAATAACACTGCGGTGTCATATCTGATGAATATGAATATGTGATGAGACAACTGTAGTGCTGAAAGTAGGATAAGTCACCAGCGAGATCGGAAAGCTTTATAAGTATAGACCGATTGGGGCTCACTATTTGGCAAGCAATAGGTTGCCTTTCTTATTAATTGTTAATTCATTAATAATTAGTCTGAGGGTCTGTGACCTCATTAATAACCTTATTAATGATCCTAAAGTGGTACCACTTAAGTAATGAGCTGAAGACCGTTAAAATGAGGCCTATTTGATATACTGATTAGAGTTGAGGACATTTGTTAATTTACATCCATTCCTGCATTTCAGACCTGCAACTCCATAATTCAGCAAAAAAAAAAAAAAAGCATTTACCACTTTGTTATTTTTCCATTCTTTCTCGCAACACTCGATACCCAGTGCTGAAGTGTTTCAGGTGGGTTTTTTTTAAGGTGTTAAACGATACACAGTCATCGTTGCCATTGTTGTCATATTAAACTCCTCCACACATTCTCTATTGGGGCCAGGTCAGGACTGCAGGCAGGCCAGTCATATGTGGCATATGTGGTTTTACATTGTGATGTTGAAAATACATGGACGCCCCAATAAAAGACTTCCTCTTGAAGGCAGCACATGTTACTCTAAGATCCCAGTTTACTTTACTGCATTAATGCTGCATAGATAGATAGATAGATAGATTTATATGGGTAATCAGATAACAGGGAAATTCCGGATCTCCATGAATCAGGCATTGATCAGATATCTGCTTTGCCACCGACCAATAAACTTATAGAATAAGACGTGGTGTAAGCATAACATAAACCTCAAAGTTCTTATTCCCTGGAAATATGAATAAACATCACCTAGAAGATCATCAACTTTGGAATTCTTCATTGGTCATTAATCTTTCACATGTGGTTGGTTTCAGCATCGCTCGAATGTGTCTCATTGCCCATCTCATGGTTGCTGTGTATACCACGGCCTGTTTTCACATATGACGTCAGAGCGAAGAAGTCCGCGAAAGAAATCAGAGTAAGGGTTTACAAGCGTGAGAAGAAAAACGACTATAGAGCTAAACTCCAGGCTCTCTTTATCAGATATCATAATCATAATCTGAGTCCCAGGACTTCCATCAGATCGAAGAAAATAAGAGTCGGGCTGTTTAAATGGGACCCTGTAAACAAACAACATTCAGGACTGTGGTTATGGCTAATGCTAGGTAGAGATACAGCACTGGTACCTCTGAAACACTTATTCCACATGGTATTCCACAGCACCACGTTCCTCAAGAGGTTGGTGGAAGGATGGTGGGACTGTGGCTCATTTTTTACTAAGCAGACAGAAGAGGATGATACTCCGTCGATGTGTGTAAGGACCCCTCATTACCAAACTAGAAAGGGCATTTACAAAGGAGGGATGGGGAAACCAAACACTCTGCTGCCGAGTCGGGCCACGATGATACTGGGAGCTTCCACTAGTTGGTCACGCGGCTAATGGGTGGAAAATCCTATGGTGAGACCAATCGAAGCTAGAAAACAACTGTACTGCACATAATATAAGCTAGCAGCTAAAGTAGCAAGCAATCCACAGTGGAACCCCCTCCGAATACCAGAGGAGGTTTTGCACCCTCCTTGCTACAAAGGCATACTGTATTACTGGAGCACACCCTGGAAATCCTGATCTGGCTTCAGGGGGGCCATTCACGTTTCCATGGCTTTGTGCAGGGGTGTACAGATGCCACAGCTGATTCAGGATACAAATTCCAAAATGCTGGATCCCATGCTGGAACTCCAAGGTGGTTTCAGAAGCTGAGGTAATCCCTGGGGGCTCACTCTCTCTGAACGCTTATCCGATCATCCATTTTAAGTGATCTGGTAATCCTACCGGCGCTGCCACAGCACTCCTGCTCATCACTCTTACGCAAAGGCTGAAAGCTGAATCCATGCTGAGAGGAGCTCGGCAGGTCCCTGCATGTCAGGGTGGGGACAATCTGCAACCGAGTGTAAAGGGTCAGAAACATCGCTCCTTACCGCCTGTCTTCTGAAAGCCCGACTAAGGCCTGGACTAGCATGGCTGGTCATCACATCCTTAGAAGACAATCGACTGAATCACCAGCAAAACCAGCGCACATTGTGTTTGGCATGGTTGGTGTAGCTCAGCGCTAACACGCACTACCTGCCAAGTAGCCACCACCACAGTTGGAGACTGTGTTTCGCATCCCCGGTCTGGTGACTATGCTGTGCTACCCCATAAAGAGTCCTTTGGCAAGACTCTAACACACTACACTGGCCTCCCTGTAATGTGATTACCTTGTAATCGCTCCTGTGATAAGATCGTCGCTAATGCCGTAAATGAATGTCTGTTGTCCAGGCAGACCATGCTGGGTGATCACCTAAACCACAAGCATGCTTTTTTTCCAGCAGGGATTTTCCCCAGGAGAGAGAACGGAGGAGAGAGATCACATTGTTTGTGCCGCTGCTAGTATTGCATTGTTCCCTACTCACTCACTTACCATCACCAGCAAGCTGCACAAACAGCTCTTCTACTTCCAGGTGCAATCAGAGACAAATGACATGGAGCACAGCGGACATGAAAACAGGAGCACTTGACATTTCCAGGGCCCGAGGAAAGCCCGCGGTGTTTATCTAAGCCGGGCGACGCTGGATCCCACTGATCCGGCTAAAGCTTTTAAAATATTTACTCTGTTGACTGTGTCCATTACGGGGACGGATGGCAGCCATATCAGCGGCTGTATTTGCCAGGTACGCCATTTTATCCGTGCCGCTCTGAGGAACCTTCCGTCTCGCCTCTTTAATGTCTAGGAACAGGAACAAACAGCCTCATTCAGACGAACCACAACTTCTACTCTAGGAATCATGATGTGTCGTTACATCCCATAGAAATCGTCCCGCCCACAAAAAAAAAGAAAAAAAAAAAAAAACCCCCCTTTGCCCCGCAAAAACCCCCCCCCCACCCCCCCCGCTGTCCCTTTGTGCTGTTGGGGCTTCGTAGATTCCATCCCTACCTAAGAACGAATCCCAGTTACGGAAACTTTGGTGAGCAGGAGCTTCTCATGAAAACTGAGGTGTGGAGGTGTGATGTAAGAAGAGATGGTTGGTGAATGAGCCGCACTGTCCAACAACATCTCTATGGTCTTATGTGTGTTACGGTTAGCGGTGAACATGGACTGAAAGCCGTTAGCCGGAGTTTAACGTTTAGCATTTAGCATTTCTTGCTATTGTTTTTCAGTTCGACAATAATCCCCCGAACCTGTATGACGTCGGGAATGTCAAGAGAATTCCCGGTGGTTCCAACAATTTGTCGTACCCTGCAGCAGCCCTAGCGAGCTTCCCCAGGATGATGATATGATAATGGACTACATTTCAAGTATACAAGTGATGTACATAAGACTATTCGTTCGTCTGCCTTCACACACATATGAACCTGAGTGACACTCCATTCGTCAGCCATAGGGTTTAATATGATGTCGGCCCACCCTCTGCAGCTATAACAGCTTCAACTCCTCTGGGAAGGCTTTCCACAAGGGTTAGGAATGTGTTTATGGGAATGTCTGACCATTCTTCCAGAAGGGCATTTGTGAGGTCAGACACTGATGTTGGACGAGAAGGCCTGGCTCGCGGTCTCCGTCGAAATTCTTCCCAGAGGTGTTCTATCAGGTTAAGGTCAGGACTCAGGCCAGTCCAGTTCTTCCACGCCAAGCTCGCTCATCCATGTCTTTATGGACCTTGCTTTGTGCACTGGTGTGCAGTTTCGTTGGAACAGGAAGGGCTGTCCCCAAAGTCTGGAGCATGAAATGAGTCTCTTGGTCTGCTGGAGCATTAAAAGTTTCTTTCACTGGAGCTAGAGGGGCAACTCCTGGACAACAACCCAACACCATAATCCCCCTCCACCAAACCTTACACAATGCACTATGCAGTCAGACAAGTACCGTTGTCCCGGCAACAGACCAGACTGAAGAAAGAGGTGAACAGGCATAAACCATGTGGACTGTAAAACGTGAGCTGTTTTGCAAAAGCTGTTAGCCATTTTAAGCTAGCTAGCTGATTAGCCACTATAGCCAGTGTTACAGTCCACATACTTTCCTTAACATCTCCAACCCTGAGTGGTTTAGACGCCGCCTGTACGTCTCTCCCGTCCACTGTATGGTTAGGGTTTAGGTTGTGGTGTTAACCATGAGGTGAAGTTCTATGGCTATTGGTGATCATGCCCTGTGAGTCAGTAGACCTGGCTCTGTGATCAGTAAAAGAGCTTTTGGCTGTAAGCAGCTCTGCCTGCTGTTATTGGATCTCTAGGCAAGACCTGCCCCCTGAAGACCACCTTTATGTTCCCTCGGGAACCCCAGCCCAGGTTCTCTGAGATGAAGAACAAACTGAGGACATGATTTGCACTTGTACACAGAGCTTTGTGGCTGATGAAGTGGCAAGGCTAGCTGTTTGTTTGTTATGGACCTGAATATCACCTTACATGTCCTACGCTCTGTCACACAGTGAATTCCACCTAGAACTGTATTCAGCTTGGATGCAGTCAGTTATGCAGCCCACTCAGTGTCGTTGTAGCTGCAGCGTGACTGAATGTAGAAAATTATCAGCACTTTACAGCCATTTACTCTGAACAACAAAGCAGCAGCCGTAACACCGAGCTCTCTACAGTGCTGAAGGAACGTGCTCTGGAAACAGTGAGCGGTATAAGGAAAAGTTTGATTGACAAGTGTCCGCAATATGCACTTCCTGTGTGTTAGATTTACCCTTTCCGTCATGTAATGTTGTTTTTCGAAATGTTCATGAACTTCTCGGCCACCGTACTCCAAAGATCACATCTCCGCTGCTCTAGAGGAATGGCCATGGAATCCCATTCCATGAAGCTCTACACACTGTTCTTGAGCTGATCTGAAGGCCACATGAAGTTTAGAGGTCTGTAGTGACTGACTCAGAAAGTTGGCGGCCTCTGCGGGCTATGCACCTCAGCATCCGCTGACCCCTCTCTGTCATGTTACGTGGTGTATCACTTTGTGGCGGAGTTGCTGTCACTCCCACTGTGTTATAACACCACTGACAGTGGAGTGTGGAATATTTAGTAGTGAGGAAACTTCACGACTGGACTTGTTGCACAGGTGCCACACTGAGTTCACTGAGCTCCTGAGAGCGACCCATTCCTTCACTAATGTCTGTAGAAGCAGTCTGCATGCCTAGGTGCTTGGTTTTATAGACCTTCTCCCATGGAAGTGATTGGAACACCTGAATTTAATTATTTGGATGGGAGAGTGAATACTTTTGGCAACACAGTGTATAGTCACGAACCCGATGGGCGTGCAAGATTAAGGCCATCAATGCCTGTAGTGGCCTGGACTATAACACTAAATCTGATCCAATCCCTTTAACAAAGGCTAACATAGCCGCCACAGCACTCAACAGTGTGTTTGGTCCTGTGGGGCAGTAATAGCAGTTTAGTAGTGTTCGTTTACGACCGCTTACCCCCCTCTTCTACAGTTGATGGACAATGAACTGAAACACCTGTTTTGGACCACAATCATTTTATTAGTATGAGTGTAGGGCCTCCTTTTGGGCGTCCAGAATACGCATCATGTCTTGGGAATGGGGACATATACTGGCTCCTTCACATGGTCATAGGGAGTTTAATCCATTTCTTCTTGCAGATAGTGTCCTTAGTCACTACTGATGCTGGTGAGGTTCGTCCTTCTTGGTGGTATGCTGACATTACACCTGGATACCCGTGGCTCTTGATACATCACAAAGACTTGCTGTCTTGGTCACAGGTGCGCCAGCAAGAAGTGCCCCAACATATCC
>JAMWET010007580.1:172500-185564 GCA_024036415.1 Prochilodus magdalenae | reverse complement strand
AGGAGGCGGAGGGCTTTAAATCACTTCCCAGTCTTCTGTTTTTGCGTCTGAGTTAATGGATAAGATGTTAAAAGCTCTGAAGGGCTTTAAGGAGAACGGGCTCAGTTACTAAACTTCACCGCGCTAATTTTAACCGCGAGGCCTTCCAGACAAAGCAGTGTAACTTGGCAACTACTTCAGACGAATGTAATGAAGATGTCTTACATAATGCAGCCGTAAGCGCTCCGAAGTGGCGCTGCAGTTAGCTGACGCTGTCTGAAAGTTGTGCTTCTATAAGTCTGCCTGTTTTTCATCGTCTAGATGACCGTCACCGGGTCAAGCTGCACTCTCTCCTGGCTGATCCCAACTCGGACTACGTCAACGCCAACTACATTGACGTAAGTTCATGTTCCTTTCTCCTCCTCTCTCCAGAGCTCCTCCGTTCGGTCACTGGGCGCTAGCCCCTCGTCAGGGCCTGACTGATCCTAAGTGGAAGCCGGAGTGGTGCTTCCTGGCTGCTCTGAAACGATTGCCCCGGGGGGATTTCATGCTTCGGTGCTGTTCCGTGTCCAAGCGAAGGGGTCTCAAAATGGGCTTTGTGATTCCACCGTTTCTGCAACAAGGCCAGATCCTCTAAGCCTGGACACAGCGCTGTGCTCCCGGTATGGAGCGCCGTCATAGCTGCCTGTCTCCCAGCAGGCTTTGTTAGGCCTGATCCTCGACACGACTTCGCACATTCGTCTGTCTCCTCTCAGACGATCCCCATTACGGCCTCCCGTCATGGCCCATTCTGCCCACTTTGCAGCGATGTGGGATGAGGGATTACGGCTCAGGCGCCACCTCGTCCTCCTAGGGGCTGGTGTTTTATCAGGCCTCTGATTTACCTGAGCTCTCTCTGGAGCTTTGTCTTTTATTTAAAGCCTGGGATAAATTCCATCCGCTGTGTGGAAACAGTCTATAAAGCAGGTTTGGTTGAAGGCATCATGAAGTCTTGTTGGTGAAATATCTCATTTACATGATTTCCCACTTACCCAAATGCAGCCAGCCAGCTGAGATATGATTGGTGCTCAGATTTAGCTTCTAATGCTGTTTAAAACACTGGAATTCAATAGTCACCCAAACTGTTTCCACAGTTGCATCCCAAAGTCCTTATATATTTGCTTCAGAGCCACATACACATATACAAAAATGAGTAAACTGGTCAAAACAGAGGCTTAGTCATGCATAAATCATCATATAATGGAATTTATATATGTATATATATATATAGATATATATATAGATATATATATATATAGATAGATAGATAGATAGATAGATAGATAGATATTAAATAGTTGCTTTTTCTAGAAAGTGAGGTGCAGTTCAGGCTTCATGCCAACTATAGAATTATATATACATAAATATATACATATATATAAATAACACACTGTCCATTTTATCAGCTCCATTGACTATAGTGAGCTCCACTCACTGTCCACTCTATTAGACACTCCTACCTTGCTGCTCCACCTTGTAGACGGACAGTCAGAGACGATAGCTCATCTGCTGCTGCACAGTGCAGTGCTGGTCATCCTCTAGTCCTTCATCAGTGGGCTACTCAAAAGCCACTCCCACTTACATAGCCTTCATACTGAGCCTCCTCCTCCAAAAGCCACTCCCACTTACATAGCCTTAATACTGAGGCTCCTCCTCAAAAAGCCACACCCACTTACATAGCCTTCATACTGAGACTCCTACTCAGAAAGCCACTCCCACTTACATAGCCTTCATACTGAGGCTCCTACTCAAAAAGCCACTCCCACTTACATAGCCTTAATACTGAGCCTCCTCCTCAAAAAGCCACTCCCACTTACATAGCCTTAATACTGAGGCTCCTCCTCAAAAAGCCACACCCACTTACATAGCCTTAATACTGAGACTCCTCCTCAATCAGTGGACACAGGACGCTGCCCACAGGACGCTGCCCACAGGACGCTGCCCCACAAGACGCTGCCCACAGGACACTGCTGTGCTGGATAGTTTTGGTTGGTGGATGATCCTCAGTCCAGCAGTGACACTGAGGTGTCCAGCAGAGTTGTCTAGCAGAGGTGTCCATCACCCACATACTACCTGCTCTGTGGGGGTCCTGTGGGGGTCCTGACCATTGAAGAACAGGGTAATACAGTACACAGAGAAACAGATGGACTACAGTCTGGACCTGTACACCTACAGAGTGTCCTGTACGGTCAGTGGAGCTGAGAAGATGGACAGTGTAGACACAGACAGGTCTGCCTGAGACCCCTGACCGTGTCCTACTCCCTTATTACGACCACCTCTTCACAGTGAACTCTTTTAAGGTAGCATCCCATCATACCACATCACTCAGCCTGACTGTGTTCTGCAGCTCCTTCCTGTTAGCTGTTGCTTATTTGCTGCTCCAGATTAAAGTACTGACCCGGTTTCAGAAGGTCGGAGGTTCTACAGGCTAGTCTGCCTTTTCCTGCTAAATCATTTTCTCGCTAATATATGTAACCATATACAAGATCAAAGAGGAACCCCTGCTACCTCACTATATCCAACCTGACCTTGTCCACAGCTACCGTCCTCTTGCTAATTAAAGTGAGCAGTGAACGGTTGGAAGGGTAAGCGTGTGTGCTTCAGTCCCTGGTTACATTGGGTTTGGTTATATTAGCATTAATGAAAGCCTTGTAGAAATAAAGAGCTTTTGTTGTCAGTGTTATTGTTGAAGGGAAGGACCTGTGCACAGATGGTTCTGCTGAAAGTTCCTGTCTGGTTCTTGTCCTTCCATATTTCTGACCTTTCTTAAGTGGTTGAGTGGAAAGCAAGAACAAGACCTTCATAATTATCCAGAGTTTGAGAGGTGAAGGGAAAGTATGCACAGCTATCCAGAGGGTTTGAACAGCATGTAGTGGGGGTGGATTAAACACACCCACCTACATAGCCTTCATACTGAGGCTCCTCCTCAAAAAGCCACTCCCACTTACATAGCCTTAATACTGAGGCTCCTCCTCAAATAGCCACTCCCACTTACATAACCTTCATACTGAGACTCCTACTCAAAAGCCACTCCCACTTACATAGCCTTCATACTGAGGCTCCTCCTCAACATGCTACTCCCACTTACATAGCCTTTATACTGAGGCTCCTACTCAAAAAGCCCCTCCCACTTACATAGCCTTAATACTGAGACTCCTCCTCAAAAAGCCCCTCCCACCTACATAGCCTTCATACTGAGGCTCCTCCTCAACATGCTACTCCCACTTACATAGCCTTTATACTGAGGCTCCTACTCAAAAAGCCACTCCCACCTACATAGCTTCAAATGAGACTCCTACTCAAAAGCCCCTCCCACTTACATAGCTTTCATACTGAGACTCCTACTCAAAAAGCCCCTCCCACTTACATAGCCTTTGTACTGAGGCTCCTTCTCAAAAAGCCCCTCCCACTTATATAGCCTTCATACTGAGGTCCTACTCAAAAAGCCCCTCCCACCTACATAGCCTTCATACTGAGGCTCCTCCTCAACATGCTACTCCCACTTACATAGCCTTTATACTGAGGCTCCTACTCAAAAAGCCCCTCCCACTTACATAGCCTTTATACTGAGGCTCCTTCTCAAAAAGCCACTCCCACTTATATAGCCTTCATACTGAGGCTCATACTCAAAAAGCCCCTCCCACCTACATAGCCTTCATACTGAGGCTCCTCCTCAACATGCTACTCCCACTTACATAGCCTTCATACTGAGGCTCATACTCAAAAGCCCCTCCCACTTACATAGCTTTCATACTGAGGCTCCTACTCAAAAAGCCCCTCCCACTTATATAGCCTTCATACTGAGGCTCCTCCTCAAAAAGCCCCTCCCACTTACATAGCCTTCATACTGAGGTTCCTCCTCAAAAAGCCCCACCCACTTACATAGCCTTCATACTGAGACTCCTCCTCAAAAAGCCCCTCCCACTTACATAGCCTTCATACTGAGGCTCCTCCTCAAAAAGCCACTCCCACTTACATAGCCTTAATACTGAGACTCCTCCTCAAAAAGCCCCTCCCACTTACATAGCCTTCATACTGAGACTCCTACTCAAAAAGCCCCTCCCACTTACATAGCCTTCATACTGAGACTCCTACTCAAAAAGCCCCTCCCACTTACATAGCCTTAATACTGAGACCCCTACTTAAATAGCCCCTCCCACTTACAAACCTTCATACTGAGGCTCCTACTCAAAAAGCCCCTCCCACTTATATAGCCTTCATACTGAGGCTCCTCCTCAAAAAGCCACTCCCACTTATATAGCTTTCATACTGCTTGTTCTCCTCAAAAAGCCCCTCCCACTTATATAGCCTTTATACTGAAGCTCCTCCTCAGAAAGCCACTCCCACTTCCTACTCAACCAATCACTAGGGGGTCCCGCATTGGCTGACTGCTACCTCACTCGCTATAGCAGGTCTGATGCTTTACAGCTAAAACATGTGTTTGGTTTAGGAAACCTTCGTATCCTCTGGCATTAAGGGAAATATACCAGGCTATGAAGAACCAGCTACAGCGCCACCTTGTGGCAGACCAGTGATATAGGGATAGTTAATTAGGAATCTGAAGGTCACTGATCTCTATTGGGTAGCCTGTTTTTCCCTAATGCACAGATTGTCATAACAAGCTCAAAACCAGGGGGACTATTTCACACCTTGCCCGCCCCCCAGTACAACCCCACGTGAGGATGCCCATACCAGACATTTGCTCCACCCTCCAGAGGAAAACAGCCGGGCACCAGCCTGGCGCGACCATGGTTTGATCAGCAGACTGTACCAGGTTGCCAGGGTTTCTGTGGACGGACCGGAGCGTGTTCTGTCCTAATCTGGGTATATAGCTAAGCTAAAAGGCTCCAGCAGTATATACTGTATATACACATATATAATCTCACCAGACAAAAACACGAGTCCCCTGTGACTGATCCTACCAGCCTGTGACACCTCCACCAGCACCAGTACCAGCTGGGACTGGACTGGACATGTACTGGACGAGGTTCTGGATGTAGCCACATCAATGTTCAGACACTCTCACATCAAAGAACTGGTCAGCGGCTTCAGATTTGGTGGACCCTTATGACCGTACGCTTCCATACACCTGCAGATTCAGCTACTTCCTTCACACTATGGTCTTTGGCCACGCCCACATGCAGTCCCTCCTTTTAGCCCATCATTAACATCTGCTCTGGAGCCATTTTCCACACATGGAACGAGACACTCCCTGCACTGTAGCACCTCTTCCCAATCTATGGATCCCATCACTCACAGCCCACAGGGAATTTTAGCCCTGTCATCCTCATGCAGCGCCACCTGCAGGAGCCTGAATGTACTACCACCTTAAACACACAAGGGGATTCATGTTTTGTCTGGTGAGCTTATCTATAGAGACAGGCTTTAAGTCTTTACTGAAGGAGACCAGCACCCAGAGCCCTCTATACCCCCCCAGTAAATAATGGTGTGTGCTGAGTTCAGATTAAACTAGATTAGGCTGTGATTGCAGTTTAAACTGTGTGAAATTTGAAGCAGTGTTTGTGACGGATGATGTTTCCAGCTTGCCCTGATTAGTGTGTTTAATCTAGAGAGCTGCTATGAAATGTAAATATTAACGGCTGATAAACTGATTCTAATATTGTGTTAACCTCAGTGGAAATAAGTTTATTCTTGGTGGAGGCACATGGGTAAACAAAAACTGCCTGAGCGTTCCGGATTAAACAAGCTTGGCTGGAACATGCTTGGGGTTTAGTGACTGTGTCTCTCCCTCAGCATAAACAATCTTAAGAAGTCCGGCATGTCCAGTCTCTGTACAGAGGAGCATTCGGTGGCCAACAGAGGCCACTGGGAGCTGAGTTAGACTCCTCATCTACAGATGCACCCCAGAGGGAGGTGTGGGAGTGCGGGTGTGTTGGGAAGGAAGATAAAGGTGACCGGGATCAATAACTGATGATTATTTAGACTGATATGATCAATATTTATTGAGCTACACATACAGAAGTCTGTCTCTCAGTATGGCGTCGGGCCGCCGTGTTCGCTAACCCAACACGCCAGACGTCTCAGTATGGAGCTGTAGAGGTTCCTGATGGTGTCCTGTGATAATCCATCCCATGCAGCTTGAACATCCTCACACAGTTCCTGCAGATGGTGCGGTAGGGGTGGAGGTGGAGGGACACCAGGTCTTCTGGACGTGTGACTACAAACCGTTCATCTCGGTGCTGACCACGGTGCCTCCACACACGGATTCGTTGGGCGTCTCCACCAAGACTAAAGCGGGACTCGTCACTGAAGATGACCCGCTGCCATTCTGAGTCACTCCATGACAGTCTGGTACGACACCACTGCAGTCTTTGGTGACGGTGACGTGGTGTTAAGGACAGTCGTGGTAACGGTCTGTGTGCATGTAGTCCTGCGTGGTGCAGCCGTCTGCCGATGGTGCTGCACTAACAGGAGGACTCATGGAGGACACCACTGCTCGCTGGAGGTCTGTAATGGTGGTGTTGGGTCAGTCAGGTACAGAGATAAGACCCGTCCCTGCTTACGTCACATGTGCGGTCGAGTGTGAAACTTGAATCACCAGTATGTCTCACCATGTCACACCCGCACACCACGTTTCAGTCCTGTCGGTTGATGGCTCCTGGGTGCAGCTACTTGTGCAGCTGTTCTTTTGATGACGAGTGTTCCCTTCTTATCCTCCCGTGTCTAACTCTCTATCAGAGGAAAGGTTGCTGCTAACTGGAGGATGAGTTTCAGGCTCTGTGTGATTGCAGTCTCTCCTGCAGGTGGTCTGTTTTGTGTCCCTAATTTTTCGAGACCTTTTTACCTACTTCTTCTTCTTCTCTAATGACTGTAATTAGCCTCTTTGTCTTCTCTCCCTCTCACTCTCTCTCTCTCTCTCCTTTCTCTTCCCACTCTCTATATTCCCCTCTCCTTTAATTTGGGACTTCTTAGATTCGGATAAACAGGGAAGTAAGTACTCTTCTCTTTCTTTCTCTCATCTGTCCCCCTGTTGTTCATGCTGCTTCTGCTCACAGCACAGCCCCCTTGTGTTTTTCATCTGTTGTCTTCCTTTGCTGTTTGGCTTCTTTCACGCTTGCCCTGATTTTCCTCACGCTGGCTTACGACAATCCCAAACCTAACCTCATGCATTCAAATCACTGCACCTCATTCCGCAAGCCTAAGTGTGCGGGTCATCTCGAAGTTGTGCCCACTATTAGACCTGGGCTCATGTTGTCAGATGTTAGCGAGCACTGAGAAGTAGCCCTGGTGATGGTTCCATCGTGTTTGGAAACAGAGGACTAATTTTAATTCCAACATCGTGTTAACATCTTTGGCAGTCTGAAGTTTCTCCAGCAGGGGGAGCTATTTGCATGCAATCCACTTTGTGTAAGCTTCATTTAAACGGAGGACAGAGTCATGAACCCCCACCAGAAGGAGCTCATGGAAAATGCATGTGTGCAGCCTTCAGGTCATGGTTATTGGCTCAGTGTTATTGCTGTAGGTAGCCAGCTCCATGCGTCTCCCCACCGAAATACCATAACAGTGTCCTAGTGAACGCCTTTGTAACCACCTGGGACACTGGCCTAGCGATACCTCAGTACTGGCACTAGCGTCCACCAGTAATACCACCTCAGCTGGCTAGCAACATCTAAGCAGCTACCTGGGATAATGTTTCATGGGATAATGTGATTACATAGCAACATGCTAGCAGCACCTTAGCATCCATCTAGGATAGCACAGCAATGTCTTAGCCGCACCTTAACAACTACTTGGGATTACATAGCAATGGTTTAGCCACATCTTAGCAACCACTTTGGATTACATAGCCTAGCAACACCTTACCAAACACCTGGGATTACATAGCAATGGCCTAGCAGCACCTTAGCAACCAACATGGATAACAGAATTTAGCAACACTTAAACAAAAAACCTGGGATTACATGACAACATTTTAGCAACACCTTAGCAACCAACTGGGATAACCCAGCAGTAGTTAGCATCAACACATAGCAATGTTTTAACAACACCCTAAAATGTTTTAGCATCATCTTAGCAACTATCTGGGATAATACAGCAATGGCCTGGCAACACATTAGCAGCCACCTGGGGTGTCATAGCAATGACCTAGCAACACCTTAGCAACCAGCATGGATAACATAGTCTAGTAACACCTTCGCATCCACCTGGGGTGTCATAGCAATGGCCTAGCAACACCTTAGCAACCAGCATGGATAACATAGCCTAGTAACACCTTCCCATCCACCTGGGATTACATAGCAGAGGCCTAGCAACACCTTAGCAACCACCTGGGGTGGCATAGCAATGTCTTTTCCCCCAGGGATAATACGATGTAAAGGTTCTCTTTCTCTTTTTGGCCAAACCAAGTATCGAAAGAGTTCTGAGATGCACAGAGCCCTGAGATAATCAGTCATGGTGATGTTTGGTAAGACTTTAATTAAAGGAAATACATACTGAGGATTAATTAACAGCTTATTCCCGGATCAGTAAAGTCAAAATTAGATACTAATTAGATACAGAATTTGCTTCCTGCAGGTTCCAGGTAGACTGGTGTTTGAGTTTGCCGCATTAATAGAGTTAAATGCGTCTAATAAACCGCTAATCCTTCAGGATGTGTTCCATATAGCAGAGTGCAGTTTTAATAATCACTAATTAGCAATGCAGTATTTTCACTAAGATGATTTACATCACGCATTTCAGTCACAATTTAATGCCTATTTATTAATATTAATATCTTATACCTCACAAACAGTGTCAGGATGTGTTCTATACAGCAGTTCTATCAACTTCACACTATGTGGAACACATCCTGCACCATTAGTGATTATTAAACTCTTATTAAAGCTATAAACCTGACGCCTGTAGGAGCCGTAAAGCCACCGATTACACTAATAAGATGTAAATATAAATTATTATATGTAAATCTGGATCACTGTTTTTATAATTTTGTATTGCTGGTAAGACATGTACATAGTAAGGCCTTAATAAAGTGTTTATTGTGCCCAACCGCGGCTGATAATGTGATTATTAGTGATTTTTATATGAAAGACGTCCAAGTATGTGTTACTACAGGTCATAATGAGAAACACGTAAGGGACAGGGAATCATAAACACGTAAGGGACAGGGAATCATCTGCGGGGCTTTATTCAGCAAATCAGCTTCATAAGCTCCCGACACTGTATGTGTTCCTTATGATGAAGTGACTCCAGGAACATGTCCTGCCTATACTGCTGAACATCGACCAGGTTTGACCCACACTCCTGCCTAGTCTAGTCGGCCATGTAGGCTGGTCAGTCATGTAGGCTGGTCGGCCATGTAAGCTGGTCAGCCATGTAGGCTGGCCGGCCATGTAGGATGGTTGGCCTTGTAGGCTGGTCGGCCATGTAAGCTGGTTGGCCATGTAGGCTGGTCGGGCATGTAGGCTGGTCGGGCATGTAGAGTGGCCGGCCATGTAGGCTGGTCGGTCTGTAGGATGGTTGGCCAAGTAGGCTGGTTGGCCATGTAGGCTGGTTGGCCATGTAGGCTGGTTGGCCATGTAGGCTGGTCGGCCATGTAAGCTGGTTGGCCATGTAGACTGGTTGGCCATGTAAGCTGGTTGGCCATGTAGGCTGGTCGGCCATGTAAGCTGGTTGGCCATGTAGGATGGTTGGCCATGTAGGCTGGTTGGCCATGTAGGCTGGTTGGCCATGTAGGATGGTCGGCCATGTAGGCTGGTTGGCCATGTAGGCTGGTTGGCCATGTAGGCTGGTCGGGCATGTAGGATGGAAGGCCATGTAGGCTGGCCGGCCATGTAAGCTGGTTGGCCATGTAGAGAGCCGTAAAGCTTACATGGCCGGCCAGCCTATATGGCCAACCAGCCTGCATGGCCAACCAGCCTGCATGGCCAACCAGCCTGCATGGCCAACCAGCTTACATGGCCGGCCACTCTACATGGCCAACCAGCCATGGGCCAACCCAGCTTAGAGTGGCCGGCCATGTAAGCTGGTTGGCCATGTAGGCTGGTTGGCCATGTAAGCTGGTTGGCCATGTAGGCTGGTCATACGGCTCTTGTGTGGGTTTAGGCATTGTGACTCCCTGTACCAGCAGAGTGTGAGGAGGACCAGCTTTATGGTTCTCTCGGTCTATGGTTCCCGCATTGTTCTCTCGGAGCACTCTCTGCTGTGACCACACCTGCTGCTCAGCGTTTCCCACACACCTTCCTACAGAAACGTGTTTGAAGTCCTCTTTAAACCCAACACGTTCAGTCGGCTCTCTCCGATACGGCTCCAGTGTTTTGGCAGTCTGACTTAATCACATCAAAGAAGGACCTCCACTTGAGTAAACCCAGTTAGATCAACAGCACAGTGTGGCAGATCAACCTTAATTCTCCATTAAGCCTGACACGGAATCAAGATTATTGTGCAGAATTGATGCTGGTAATTGAGTTGAAATTGCAAAACAAATTGTTAATGTACTGCCTCCAGGGATTTCAGATTGGAGCGCTGGTTGGTAATTAGTCCGTAGGTTTCCATGTCGGCAGAAATTATCAATGTTAAAGTGTGAGTGGCTGCACGGCGGGTACTTTCAACTCAAATTACCGCCCCCAGACTCAGATGCGGCATCAGCTCAGCCTTACACACGTGTCGCTCTGTCTAAGCACGCAGTCTTCTATATGTAGGGCCTGACCATTATACACCCATCCTCCAAAGTAACAGTCACACCCAGAAGGAGGTGCGGGAGTGCAGGATCAATAACTGATGATAAAGTTTAGACTGATATGATCAATTTTTATTGAGCTACACATACAGAAGTCTGTCTCTCAGTATGGCGTCGGGCCGCCGTGTTCGCTAACCCAACACGCCAGACGTCTCGGTATGGAGCTGTAGAGGTTCCTGATGGTGTCCTGTGATAATCCATCCCATGCAGCTTGAACATCCTCACACAGTTCCTGCAGATGGTGCGGTAGGGGTGGAGGTGGAGGGACACCAGGTCTTCTGGACAAACCGTCCATCTTGGTGCTGACCACGGTGCCTCCACACACGGATTCGTTGGGCGTCTCCACCAAGACTAAAGCGGGACTCGTCACTGAAGATGACCCGCTGCCATTCTGAGTCACTCCATGACAGTCTGGTACGACACCACTGCAGTCTTTGGTGACGGTGACGTGGTGTTAAGGACAGTCGTGGTAACGGTCTGTGTGCAGGTAGTCCTGCGTGGTGCAGCCGTCTGCCGATGGTGCTGCACTAACAGGATGACTCATGGAGGACACTGGAGGTCTGTAGTGGTGGTGTTGGGTCAGTCAGGTACAGAGATAAGACCCGTCCTTGGTTACATCACATGGCTGCATGTATCATGATGTCGGACCCGCCTACCAAGTATCATTGCTTTGGGTTAATTCCATTTGGGTGCAGATATTTTTTTGACTCGGTGTATATATACAGCCCTGCCTGACATACCGCCTCTGAAGTTCAGGTCGTAGCCTGAGTTCATTCATTCACCTGCTAAGCTGGATACCCTTCTGGGTTATGGTGGGTGCTAGATCCTACCGCATCACTCATTGGGACCCAGAGGAGCAATCTGTCCAGCGCACTCATCAGTATTGTCCGATGGCCATCCACCCATGCGCTACCTCTAAGTTGTCATGGCTGGAAAAACAAACAAATAAAAAGAACATATTATTTTTACATCCAGCAAAAATAGAGCTTACAGGGAGGAACAGCTCCGCAGCTAACAATAGCCTCAGGCTGTTCTGCTGGTGTTATTCTTTACACAGGTGGGCTTAGAGGGGGCGTAAACTTGTTAGCACCAAGGTACCATTTTTGGCAGTGCTAGTTCTCTGAGGGCGTCTGTTCTCATTAGTTCTTGCCCCACACTTCTACGCAGGGACACGTCTGCGTTATGTTCACAGCGAGTTCAGCTCTATTCTGCCTAATTAAACAGTTAACATGTAAACAGAGTCAGTCTGAGTGGGGCTGGTGTCCTAGAGTCAGACCTGCTCACAGTAGTGGTGAAGGTAACCAGACGTCCCCTCTAAAAGCTCCCTCACAGGAAGTTCCTACAGGAGGTGGTTCTGAATACGCTGCCTGATGTCTGAGACGCTGTTTATGATAGTGTGGAGAAGATCTCAGCCTTAAACTCCATTCATGGTGGAGGGATACATGCTGCAGGGCGCTGTGAGGTCAAATAGTCCCCCAAAGGAACTTAGTATTTCCAGGTTTTCCAGATTTTCATCATCAACATTCCATATAAACACATGTAGACTTTGTCCTGGATACTCTGCACAAATCTCAGCAGGAAACTGACCTTATTTCTAGTTGAATATGTTTTAAAAGTCAGTATTTTAAGCTAATTTGTGATAGTAAGTAATAGTGTCAGATAATTTGGCCTGTTTTAAGTTTTTTAAGTTTCCTAAAGTTTTCCTATGATCTGCGTTATAGTGTGATGATTTGTCTTCCTAAAATCTCTTAATACAGGTAAAAACATCTGGAAATAATTTTTAAATAATTTAACAACAAATCTTATTTCTCATTAATGTGTCTTAAAAGTTATTATTTCTATTATTATTATTATTATTATTATTATTATTTATATTATAGTTACATTTTAGGATTGTTTATTTTATTCTCTAATGTTTTACTTGTGTCAAGTCATTTTGGTAAACCTGATTAGCACACTCTTCAGCAGATAAGGATCTTATTCTAGAATGTGCTGAAACAGGCCAAATGATGATCTGTCAGTACAGAGTTACAGAAAAATATATCTTCCTAAAATCCCTTATATCTAGTAAAAACGTCTCTTAGACAAATAAAATAAATAATCCCAAAATTAGCTTAAAATAAACCAGATAAGATCATTGTACTTCAAGATCCCAGTGTAGCCAGTGTTTATGATTCCAATGTACATTTAAATTAAACAGTTAAATCATTTTTAAATTATTTCTAGTTGTGTTTACTGGTTTTAAGAGATTTTAGGAAGACTTAAAAACACTTAAAGCAGGCCACCTGAGAGTATAGTGTGAAACTTACTAAAATCACTTTTAGTAATCATAAAATTAGCATAGAATAAT
>JAMWET010007580.1:165000-167500 GCA_024036415.1 Prochilodus magdalenae | reverse complement strand
AGGTACAGGTACAGGTACAGGTGCAGGTGCAGGTGCAGGTACAGGTGTGTCTGGTGTAAATGAACCAGACTCAGTTGTGAAGATCCGGTAAGACTGTTTCCAGTGTCCTGGTTAAATAACTCTGGATTGGTACTGACTCCTGTTGTATCAGTGCAGCGCTGCCTGCGTTATCCACCTGGGATGTAATTCCCTGCGGTGATGTAACATGAATCTGTCCCATTAAAGAAAGAACCCCTCCCTCATCCTGCTCCTGAAATGTGGTCCCCGTTTAAAGGACTGTCTGGATACTTTTGGACATATTGGATGTATTTGAATGTGGTCCAGAACATATAAATAACCAGCACGCTGCTGTTAGCCCCGTCCATACCGCCCCAACCTTCATGTCCAGCACGAAGCCAGACGCTGCATGCTGATGGGCGTCTGGTGTTGACACACGCCGCCCCACCGTGGCCCTCTGGCTCCCACTGAGAGCCCTCACAAGCGCACACACCCAGCTCCGAGCGACCGGAACAATAACAAGCGCAAAAAATCTAATATTAATTACTGAGTGGCCGCAGTGCAGCGCCGGAATATCAAGCAGCAGAGCGGACACAGAGGTGACTGTGGACCACCCGTCACATGTTTATTTAATTTCCAGCCATTAAACACAAGTTATTCATCCATCAGGAGACGCTTCTGAGGAGATCGCTGTGACGTGGTGATCCACTGGCGCAGAGAAGCATACTGATTAAACGCGCCAGGGAAGACGTGACTCCTAACAACCACCCGGAAGACCCTGGTAGACCCATCAACACTGTCCCCTTCAGATTAACAGCACTTTCATCTCTGAGAGAGAGGAGAACATCAAGCTCCACTCCCGCTCCAGATCTGAGAACCTCCACACCCACACGCTAAAGAACTCCAGGATGAGGACCGGCACCCACTCCCATAGAACAGTCACTCCAGAACCTTTCCATTTTGGTAAAATGAGATATGAAGAACCTCTATGAAGTCTTTACACCCTTTGGTTCTTTAGGGAACCATAAGTGGTTCTTATCAGAGAACCCATAGTGTAATACAATACAGTAGAGGAACCTCCTTTGGCTCCCTACAGCACCTTTACATGGAGTTCTTTACAGAACCATCAATCGAGGCCATCTGATCTGACCGCATCCACATCCACCCTTCCACTGCGAGAAGACACCTCCACACTATGGAGGTCTGAAAGGAGGTGTATCTGTTCAAGAAGCTCCTCACTGAGAAAAGGAGACGCACACATCCAACAAAGAAGCTGCTGGTGTTCTCAGAACAAAGGACTGACCACCCCAGAGTCCAGAACCTCAACACCACTGAGTGTGTTTGGGGTTATCCGGATGGTGAGGAGAAGCAGAAGATCCTGAACCAGCTTCTAAGACTGGACTGTGGAGGTGTGTCTCTCTGAGGGGCTGGCAGTGAGTCTCCTGAAGGGAACCGAGGCCGGGCTGAAGGACGTTCCCGGTTTTCCCCGGACTGTGTGCTCTGCGCTCCTTGTAAACAGCTCTTTCTCCCGGGCTGGGAACACATGTTTGCCGGCACACAGCACGCCGAGCCTATAGGGAAAGTAGCTGAAGGTTTTTAACCTCAGCGGTTCTTTTGGCTGCGTCTGAGAAGCTGTGAGCGTTTCCCCTCAGGCTGCCTCCTCCTAAACTCTCTCTCGCAATCACAGCCAGCCCGCTGCAAAACAACAGGTGCTACACTGCTCCCTCGCACACCTCGGCTCCGTAGCCTTGAGCTACATCCTACAACGGATGTGCATGAATCTTTTAGATGGCAGATACAGCTTAGCACAACAGAACAGGAATTTTTAATGGATGAACGAAAACACCGGCGCGAGGGACGTGGATACTTTCCAAAACAGCTCCGCAGCGGCTCCGCAACGGCTCCGCAACGGCACCGCAACGGCCCCGCAACGGCTCCGCAACGGCCCCGCAACGGCCCCGCAACGGCCACGCAACGGCTCCGCAGCGGCTCTGCAACGGCTCCGCAACGGCCCCGCAATGGCCCCGCAACGGCCCCGCAACGGTGCATCGTATGAGAGAAACAACATATCAGAGCAACACGAGGAACAGATGATGTAGATGTTGTCTTACCCAGCACCCTACCCAGCATTCTACCCACGGCCTTACCCAGCATCCTACCTAGTGTCTTACCCAGCATCTTACACAGTGTCTTACCCAGCACCTTACCCAGCATCCTACCCAGCACCTTACCCAGCATCTTACCCAGCATCCTACCCAGCATCCTACCCAGCACCTTACCCAGCACCTTACCCAGCATCCTACCCAGCACCTTACCCAGCATCTTACCTAGCGTCTTACCCAGCATCTTACCTAGCGTCTTACCCAGCACCCTACCCAGCATCTTACCTAGCGTCTTACCCAGCATCTTACACAGTGTCTTACCCAGCACCTTACCCAGCATCTTACCCAGCATCCTACCCAGCACCTTACCCAGCATCTTACCCAGCATCTTACCCAGCATC
>JAMWET010007580.1:150000-160000 GCA_024036415.1 Prochilodus magdalenae | reverse complement strand
AGAGAGAGAGAGAGAGAGAGAGAGAGAGAGAGAGAGAGAGAGAGAGAGAGAGAGAGAGAGAGAGAGAAAGAGACAGATGAGAGGGATAGACAGAGATGAGAGGGAGAGAGAGACAGAGAGAGAGAGAGAGATGAGAGGGAGAGAGACAGAGAGAGAGAGAGAGAGAGAGAGAGAGAGAGAGAGAGAGAGAGAAAGAGACAGATGAGAGGGATAGACAGAGATGAGAGGGAGAGAGAGACAGAGAGAGAGAGAGAGATGAGAGGGAGAGAGACAGAGAGAGAGAGAGAGAGAGAGAGAGAGAGAGAGGGAGAGAGAGACAGATGAGAGAGGGAGAAAGACAGAGAGAGAGAGACAGATGAGAGGGAAAGAGAGAGGGAGAGCGACAGAGATGAGAGAGACAGAAGAGAGGGAGAGAGAGAGATGAGAGAGACAGAGAGAGAGACAGAGAGAGAGACAGATGAGAGAGGGAGAAAGACAGAGAGAGAGACAGATGAGAGGGAAAGAGAGACAGAGGGAGAGAGACAGAGATGAGAGAGAGAGGGAGAGAGAGAGAGAGAGATGGGAGGGAGAGAAGTCTTTATAATAAAAAAGAGTAATGTCCATTTTAATGACATTAGCTTAGCATCGACATCTTTAGCATGAAGAAAGAATTAGACTGTTTGGTAATGCATGTTTTCACGTCCGCATGTAACAGATGCTTTCCTTCCGAAGTTAGAACGGTGTTGACGTCTTGAAAACTGCTATTGGTATCGTATAACAATAATGTAGTGAATTGAGGAATCAATAATAACATCATAATCAAACTAATAATCAATAAACCGCTAATCTGTTAATAACCTAATAATAATACACCTGCTACATGTTGCTTACCTCCTCTGTGAAGGAGAACTGAACTCCTGAACTCCTGGTGCCCTCTAGTTGAAGTTTTTCTACTTTAACACTCCTCTGCCGATTGGTAGAGATGTCACCATCAGGTTAAGTTCAACTTCTTCATTAAGATATAGTGACTCAGTTTATATATTTGGTTCTCCATCAGTCTGAAGAACCATGTCACCATGTAAACGAGTGTTCATGGTTCTGTACAGAGACACTGTCCTTACTAAAGAACCCTCGGACTGAAGAGCCTTCAGTGTGTTGTGGTGTAGCAGGCCGCGACCCTGAAGCAGTGTGAGGGTCTCAGTGCGTGAAGGCTGAACTCTGGAGCTGTGTGTGTCCACTGCAGATGAAGTGCTGTAAGTACTGGCCGGATGACAGCGAGCTGTACGGAGACATTAAAATCACCCTCCTGAAGACCGAGACGCTGGCAGAGTACACGGTGCGCACCTTCGCCATGGAGCGGGTAAGACCCTCACTTCAGCTTCCATTTCCAGGCACTGTCTTCCGTAGATTTAGAGCTCAGTGTTCACAAGCACTCATCCCGCAGCCTTTAGCAGCGCTGAGCGCTATTGATCCAGACAGCATGATTATCCAAAAACGGATAAAGAGAATCCAGTCATCCCGGAACGCCACCCAGATGACTTCACTTTTATAATGACCTCCTTATTTTTAATTTACACTGCAGCGCTCTGCACGGCCCATCGCCGAGTCGCCCTGGATTCTACCTCAGTGTTCGTTAGACTGCAGCGGTAATTCAGCGGGCATGAACAGCACGGCGTAGCCTGAGCAGCTCACGCGGTCCACCCCCGATATCCCTGGGGTGATATAGATCAGTGCGGTGGTGTTTTCCATGGTTGTTCGCTGGTTGCTAGGCAGCGGCTAAGACATTTCTTTGTACTTGTTGTTAGAGTGTCACTATGTTGTCACAATAAAGTACAATGCGGTTGCTCTGCTGTTACTAAGTGGTTGCTAGAGTGTTGCTAAGTGGTTGCTATAGGAGTCCAGGTGGTCTTGCTAGGTAGATGCTACTGGAGCCCACCGTGGTTGCTAGGGAGTTGTTACATAGCTGCAGTAAGTTTCTATAGAGTTGCTAGGTGGTTGCTTGTGTGTTGCTCAGTGGTTGCTAGACTGTTGCTAGGTGGTTGCTATAGATTCCAGGTGGTCTTGCTAGGTAGATGCTATTGGAGCCCATTGTAGTTGCTAGGGTGTTGTTACATAGTGGCTACATGTCTCCATAGGGTTGCTAGGTGGTTCCTAGCTTGTTGCTGGCTGGATGCTATAGGATTTCAGGTGATCTTGCTAGGTAGATGCTACAGGACAGCCCATTGTGGTTGCTAGGGTGTTGTTATGTGGTCCTTATAGGGTTCCTTGAGGTTGATAGGGGGTTGCTAGAGGGTTGCTAGGTGGTTTCTATAGGGATCCAGATGGTCTTGCTAGGTAGATTGCTATTGGAGCCCCTTGTGGTTGCCAGGGTGTTGTTACATAGTCGTTATATTTTTCTGTGGGGTTGCTAGGTGGTTACCATAGGCTACCAGATGATCTTACTTGGTAGCCGCTGCCATTGTGGTTGTTAGGGTGTTGCAAAACCGATGATGTGGTCTGTACTGGTTGCTAGGGTGTTTTTAGGGGTATTGTAGGCGGTTGCTAGGGGATGCTATGGGGTTCCATGGAGTAGGTTGGTTGCTGAGATAATGGGAAGGTCTTAGCCTGTAACAGGCGGACGAGGTTGAGCTCTGTAACCATAGTAATGATCTCTGATGTGTTTCTCCGTCTCCAGCGAGGTTACCCAGCCAAACACGAGGTATGCCAGTTTCATTTCACCTCGTGGCCAGAGCACGGAGTGCCGTACCATGCCACAGGCTTGCTGGCATTCCTGCGGAGGGTCAAGGCCTCCACGCCCCCTGATGCCGGGCCTGTGGTGGTCCACTGCAGGTACAGAGACACACTCCTTTAAGCTCAGGTCCTGTTTATATGTACGTGTGTTTGTGGGATTGGTAATGTGCCCTGTGTATCAGAGACACAGACATGAATCTGAAGCTGTCTCTCTCCGTGTCTCTCTCCGTGTCTGTCGCCGCGTCTGTCGCCGTGTCTGCAGCATGGGTGCTGGGCGGACAGGCTGCTACATCGTCCTGGACGTGATGCTGGACATGGCGGAGTGTGAGGGCGTGGTGGATATCTACAATTGTGTCAAGACTCTGTGCTCACGGCGCATCAACATGATTCAAACGGAGGTACAGTTCCGCTCACATTAGTCCCCTAAACTTTTTTTATTTTGAAATTTCACATAATAAAGTTTCATTAGATTATTATTAATTACTTTCCTCCAGATGTCAGTACACAGTTACTTTATATTTAATCAACTAGAAAGGATCTGAAAATCAATTCCACTCTCAATTTCCACTGTGTGGAATGTCGTTAGGAATAGCAGTTAAGGGGAACTGTAGAAGCCAAGACATTAGCTGGAACTAGAACGGCTAGGACGATGTAGCGACTTGATACTGAGGCTTTCCTGCTACTGCCTCTGACCAGCTGCCTACCTGCCCAGCCTATCACTGATGAACAACTAACCAGGCTTTCCCGCTGGGCAGTGATGTCCTTCTTGAGTCACCCTGTTACACATTACAGCGACTGTCCTTAACACCACGTCACCGTCACCAAAGACTGCAGTGGTGTCGTACCAGACTGTCATGGAGTGACTCAGAATGGCAGCGGGTCATCTTCAGTGACGAGTCCCGCTTTAGTCTTGGTGGAGACGCCCAACGAATCCGTGTGTGGAGGCACCGTGGTCAGCACCAAGATGGACAGTTTGGTGTCACACGTCCAGAAGACCTGGTGTCCCTCCACCTCCACCCCTACCGCACCATCTGCAGGAACTGTGTGAGGATGTTCAAGCTGCATGGGATGGATTATCACAGGACACCATCAGGAACCTCTACAGCTCCATACCGAGACGTCTGGCGTGTTGGGTTAGCGAACACGGCGGCCCGACGCCATACTGAGAGACAGACTTCTGTATGTGTAGCTCAATAAATATTGATCATATCAGTCTAAATTTATCATCAGTTATTGATCCTGGTCACCTTTATCTTCCTTCCCCACACACCTGCACTCCCACACCTCCCTCTGGGTGCAGTGGTCTGTAGATGATGATGTATTAATCTGGTATACACGTTTAGTAATGCTTATCACTCTCTTAGGTGCATTAGTAGATGTGCCCTTACCGAGACTGAGCCGAAGCCACCAGAGGGGCTCCTCAGTTATGTGCTCTGGTCGGTGAATGAAGCCACAGATGCTGGTTTGTTTAGGAGCAGCTGTAAGTACAGCCAGTACTCCAGGTTCTTCCCCCCGTACGAGCCTTTATACTGTTCACACTGTTCCGCCATCAATATTCATTCGTGCTGCGGCTCGTATATTAGGCATTTGGCCGGACAGGAGCAGGAGAGGGCCATTATTCCCGGTGTAATCACTGACCGCTCAATAACGCCGGAACATTTAAATCATAAAAACTTGGCCGCACATCTGATCCGTTTACAGCTCCCATTCGTATCCATACGACACTAACTCAGGCATGATGCCATTATTGTGTCTAGACTGCTTTATAATGCCCCAGAGGTCCCTGGGCACAGGGGTCACTGTGCCCGGCGGTCTAATTCACTGATGATGGATGTAATGTGTTTAACCCTTCTCCGGGGCACAAACTGGCGCAGGGCGCGGCGGAGCAGGGACATGCAGATGATCGGGTTCCAGGGGGACGTGCCGTGGTCGTCTTCTCGTGTCCTGGGAATTCTGACAGCGGTCAGACAGATGTTCCCCATGATTCCCGGGTTAGTTTGACACGCTGATACAGCTGTTAATCACCCAATCAGCCCTCCGCGTTCACTCGGGTGGAGGGTGACCTTCAGTTTCAGCAGTGCAGATTTACAGCACAGAGGGAACGGTCCGGTTCAGTCAGACGCTCATATCAGCACTGCAGTGACAGGGACGTGCTGCTGGTGTGGGAGTGTGGGAGTGGATCGGACACAGCAGTGCTGCTGGAGTGTGTGAGGACTGGAAGGACCGCTGTGAGGGTGATTGTATTATTTGGAGGGAGATTAAAAGTGTCTCTCTCTCTCCTTCTCTCTCTCTCCTTCTCTCTCTCTCTCTCTCTCTCTCTCTCTCTCTCTCTTTCTCTCTCTCTCTCTCTCTCTCTCTCTCACTTTTCTTTCTCTCTCGCTTTCTCTCCCTCTCTCTCTCTCTCTCTCTCTCCCTCTTTCAGGAGCAGTATGTGTTCATCCATGATGCTATCCTGGAGGCGTGCCTGTGTGGTGAAACTGCCATCCCGGTCAGCGAGTTTGCTCTCACCTATAAGGACATGCTGAGGGTCGACACTCAGAGCAACACCTCTCAGCTCCGAGAGGAGTTCCAGGTGAGAGCTTTCAGCTGCAGATCACCAGCCTAAGGCGTAAGAGCTTGGTCACACTTCTTCTGAACATCTACAGAGAGATCTCACACAGCGACTGCTTTAAATGATTCAGTGTAGTACCTCCAGGCTCCTGCAGGTGGCGCTGCACGAGGATTATGTGGCTATAAATCCCTGTGGGGTGTGAGAGACGGCATCCATAGATTGGGAAGAGGAGCTACGGTGCAGGGAATGTCTCGCTCCATGTGTGGAAAATGGCTCCAGAGCAGATGTTAATGATTGGCTAAAAGGAGGGACTGCATGTGGGCGTGGCCAAAGACCATAGTGTGAGGGAGTAGCTGAATCTGCAGGTGTGTGGAAGGGTACGGTCATACGGGTCTACCAGCAGTGGAGCTTGATGCTGTCCTCTGTCTTTAAAGTTGGAAGCTCTAAGTGCTGCTTATCTGACGGGGACAGTGTTGGTGGGTCCACAAGGCCTTCCGGGTGGTTGTTAGGTGTCCTGTTTCCTCCTGTTAGCTTGTTAGTATTTGAGCTCCAGTTTTGGAAACTCTTTTTTTTTTGTTTTCTTGAACGGTTCAGTAGGTTTTGTGTTCCTGTACGTCTGGTATATTAGGCCAAATTGAGGTCAGGTTTTCTTGGCACAGTAATATCCAGCTAATCTCATACGTCCTCTAATTACTCTCTTCTTTCAGCATAGCCATTTTTCTGCCTTAGTGCATCAAAATGATCCATTTCTCAGCCTAATGATTCAAATCTGATTCAGAGATAGATAAAAAAGCTTGTTTTTCTCCTCTCTGGTGGAAAAGGACTTGTTTGATCCATCCACTCATCATCAAAAGGATATCTGCACCCAGAAGGAGGTGTGGGAGTTCAGGTGTGTGGGGAAGGAGGATAAAGGTGACCAGGATCAATAACTGGTGATAAGTTTAGACTGATATGATCAATATTTATTGAGCTACACATACAGAAGTCTGTCTCTCAGTATGGCGTCGGGCCGCCGTGTTCGCTAACCCAACACGCCAGACGTCTCGGTATGGAGCTGTAGAGGTTCCTGATGGAGTCCTGTGATAATCCATCCCATGCAGCTTGAACATCCTCACACAGTTCCTGCAGATGGTGCGGTAGGGGTGGAGGTGGAGGGACACCAGGTCTTCTGGACGTGTCATCTCGGTGCTGACCACGGTGCCTCCACACACGGATTCGTTGGGTGTCTCCACCAAGACTAAAGCAGGACTCGTCACTGAAGATGACCCGCTGCCATTCTGAGTCACTCCATGACAGTCTGGTACGACACCACTGCAGTCTTTGGTGACGGTGACGTGGTGTTAAGGACAGTCGTGGTAACGGTCTGTGTGCATGTAGTCCTGCGTGGTGCAGCCGTCTGCTGATGGTGCTGCACTAACAGGATGGAGGACACCACTGTTCGCTGGAGGTCTGTAGTGGGGGATGTTGGGTCAGTCAGGTACAGAGAGAAGACCCGTCCTTGGTTACGTCACATGTTCGGCCGAGTGTGAAACCTTAACCAATGGTGTCACCATGCCACCCCTACACACCCAGTTTCATTCCTGTCGGTTGATTCCTTCTGGGTTCTACTGGGTTCTAAGTTCTGCTGGAGACTGTTAGGCATTCGGGCACCAGGGAGGTGCAGTGGGCAGCGCTGTTGCTGGGTCTAGATAGGGAGCGCCGGGATAGATCCTGAGCGCTGGGATAGATTCCGGCATGCCCTGTGACCCAGGAGGATAAGCGACTCGGGAGATGAACGAATAAACAAATGAATGTTAGGTGTATATCAATAGCCACTACGAAAAACCGTGAGCGGTTCTGAGAGGTGCTTTGCGCCCCTGGCATTTATTGGCTCTGTAAAGGCGAACGCTGGATTCAAAATTCCGGTTTATCTGCCTCTCATCCGGCCCTGCACTTGCTTCCTTCCTCTTTTCAAACTCCGGCACAAATTCGACTGACGTGAAACCATTTCTATGATTGAGAGAGACAACCTATAATTTGGTGCTTTCCTTTTAAAATCCCGCGTTAGCTGTGCAGTGGAAACAAATCGACAGATGATTGCAAAACCTCCGTAATTACAGGCTACTCTCCAGCAGCTGGTTTGCTCTGAAGTTTACCTGGTCAAAGTCTAAACGCCTGAACGTATTTCAGAGGGAAATAAAGCAGCACCAGCTTCTCAATGCCTCTGATTGCTCTGAAAAGACGCAGAACAAGAGCAAATCAAGTGTGCCGGACCGGAATCACGAGCACTTGTTTGACGTGGGGCAGTAATACGTGTCTCAGGGAGTAATAATAATAGCGTGCAACCGGTGACCACAGCAAACCAGCATGGGCGAACAGTAAACAGGGCCGCTCAGAATAACAGCGTGCGTCACCGAGAGCTCTGCACATGGGGTTAAAGTAAGACCGAGAGGAGAGCTGAGTACCGGGTTATAGGAAGTGACGCGATCTTGCGGCGGGACCTGCTGCTGGCTAGCTGGTTCTAATCTCCACACAGGCCTCGGAAGCCGTGTCCAGCGCCTTCATTTCCCTCTGCCTTTTTCACATTAAGATATTAATGACCTCATATCCGCATCGGAAGACATGGATCCTGTCCCGTCTGACATACAGCCATAAGAACGTCACCCCAGCAGTAAAGCATGGTGGTGGTAGTATGATGGTCTGGAGCTGCTTTGTCATTATTGATAGAACCATGAATTCTGCTGTCAGTCCGAATATCCTGAAGGATTCCAGGTCCATCTGTGTGTTCCCGACCTAAAGCTCCAGTGGGTTGTCATGGGGGAAGATGACGATGGGCTAGCTGGTTCTAATCTCCACACAGGCCTCGGAATGTATTTAAGCCCCGCGCCGGCTGCTTCTGTTAGTTTTCCAGCGTTTTAATGAGCCGTGTCCAGCGCCTTCATTTCCCTCTGCCTTTTTCACATTAAGATATTAATGACCTCATATCCGCATCGCCCGCAGCACCTTCCTAGACCGCACCGCCTGCCGCTACATCGCGCCGGCCGGCCTCAGATGTAATCTGAGCTCCGTGCACACGTAATTGGAATGGCCCATTTGCTCTGCCGGGGCCGATCGGCGAGCCGGGCACCGACGAGATACCCATCGACTTCAATAATCTACAGCATTGTCATTCCGGTCCCATTCATCCCAGGACTCGTAATGTGCTTGTTCGTTATATATATGCGATCTGCCTAAATTTGTTTTCGGCCATTAGGCTGCGTGGCCGTTCTCCCGCTGCTGCTAAATGCGTTTCGGGCCTTCTCGGCCTGATGATTAGAATGTGAAATATTGGAGCGAGTCAAATATTGACAGTGGTCTGTTTGCACTAAGTAAATATGTCTCGCCTTGCTTTTGTCTTCTCCGCTTTATAGATTCTCTTGCGTGCTCTCGCGCTCGCTCACTCTCTCTGAGCGAATAATGACCAAATGACTCCACCTGCATGCTAATCACTCAGTCTGAGCGTGCTTGATGAATGTGTGCCAGAGAGCTGCGTGATATCTCTTCATAGCCTGAGAGAGGGGTTCTGTAGTCCAGGAGGAATTACACCATGTGCACAATTACTGAGTGCAACTGAGTGCACAATTACAATGCTCTGAGTGGTGGTGAAGGTAACCAGACGTCCCCTCTAAAAGCTCCCTCACAGGTAGTTCCTACAGGAGGTGGTTCTGAATACGCTGCCTGATGTCTGTTTTTTTCTTTTTTTTTCCTTTTCCAGACGCCTGTTTATGATAGTGTGGAGAAGATCTCAGCCTTAAACTCCATTCATGGTGGAGGGATACATGCTGCAGGGCGCTGTGAGGTCAAATAGTCCCCCAAAGGAACTTGGTATTTCCAGGTTTTCCAGATTTTCATCACCAACATTCAATATACACTCGTGTAGGTTCACTGGTGTTACATAAAATCTCTTTATGTGTGTTGTAGAACATGGAGAACCCTGGTTCTCATCACCACCACCACTGTATCACATCACAACCACCTCTCAGTCCCTCGCTGGTTTAATGAACGTCCACAGTGCTGTGAAGAAGTCTTCTTCCCAAGTTCTTCCACATTTGCATATTTGTCACAGCTGAATGATTTAGATTATCAAACTGGTTTTAATGAGACCGAGAACCCAAACATCACCCCATACAGCAGCGCATGATGTTCTACAGGGATTCATGTGCAGACGCAGAGCTGAGTCACTGAACTCTACCGTCTGGTAAAGGTTACAGAGCCACTGCTGAGGTTCCGGGACTCCAGAGAACCGTTATTCACTAATGAAGAAACCTGAGACAGTGGAGAACCTTCCCGGGAGTCGCCGGCCTACCAACATTTAACCCAGAGCCCGTCAATGACTCATCCAGGAGCAACCTCTGACCAACATCTAACGGACTGCGGGCCTTGCTCGCCTCAGTTCAGGTCAATGTACATCATTCCTCAATTAGAAAGATGCTGGGCTGAAACGGTCTCCATGGGAACCACGTCTCACATTCACCATAGAACATCTAGATGATCCTCCAAGACTTTTGGGATAACTTTCAGAAGACATGGATCCTGTCCTATCTGACATACAGCCATAAGAACGTCACCCCAGCAGTGAAGCATGGTGGTGGTAGTATGATAGTCTGGAGCTGCTTTGCCATTATTGACGGAACCATGAATTCTGCTGTCAGTCCGAATATCCTGAAGGATTCCAGGGCCATCCGTGTTCCTGACCTAAAGCTCCAGTGGGTTGTCATGGGT
>JAMWET010007580.1:110000-142500 GCA_024036415.1 Prochilodus magdalenae | reverse complement strand
AACTAGCTCCTATCAAAAGAAATACACATCTGGTTTACACAACATGGTGGTCACCATATAGTATCTGGTACTCACCTGATAGTATCTGGTACCCATCTGATAGTATCTGGTACTCACCAGTCGTAAATCTAGACCAGACTAAAGTGTCCTGCTAATGTATCTTTACATCTGGTCTTCCAGGAACGGCGGTGGGCGTAGCGGCACTTTCTGCGCGTGCACCATGATCATGGAGATGGTTCGGCACCACAGCATGGTGGATGTCTTCTACGCTGTCAAGACTCTCCGCAACTCCAAGCCTAACATGGTGGAGACCATGGTGAGCTCCTCGCTCTTGATGTCTTCAGTGTTTTTACGTCACCTCCTGGTATCAGCTCAGCTCACGTGGATGTGATGTCACTCCTCGATGGAGGTGATACCAGAAAGAGTACCAGGTTCCTGGTTTGTCTAACGGAGAACCAGAAAAGGCGAGAGGGTAGAGTTAAAGCGGGTACCCAGCAGTGAATGAGTGACTTCCAGTACCCGATCCCACTAATGCCCTTGAATGTTCACAGCAGTCGTGTCTACATGGTGTACATGGTGTTGAATGAATAACCTCCTCTTTATGCCGTTCCAGGAGCAGTACCGGTTCTGCTATGACCTGGCCTTGGAGTACCTTGACTGCCTAGAGGTCAGATAACACCTGAACCAGTGACCGGCCCACCAGTGGAAGAGCGAGAGAGCCTTTATGAGTCCGCGCCTCGAATCCCCCTGTCTTTGTTTTCCTTTCCTTCTCTGTGGTCTCCCAGGCCTGGACGGACGAGCCTTTCTGCCGCGGGGGCGTGAAGGCTGCGGGGGCGGAGACCGCGTGAGACCCGCCGTGGTTCTACTGTATTATACCTTTTTGCTTTCGTGTCTATCTCTCTCTTCTTCGGCTCATCGTGCAAGACGTATCCTCTCCGAGAGCTGCCGGGTGGACGGACTGGAAAGGTGCGGATGGGGGCGGTGACCCCCGCACCTGTGAAGCGAAGGCCATTTTCATGGTTATGGTGACTGTCACGCTTTGATTTCTGACTCCTGAAGCTCAGCCGATCTCTGCCTTACTCGCTGAGCAAGAGGAACACGCTGTGTTCTAACACCACCACGAGACTGCAGCAACAAAAAACAAGAAGAAAAAAAAACACGGCCGATGTTCGTTATGTAGAGTATGTGTATCGTTATACCCTGTACATGGTGCAGTCTAATGTGGACAGGCGAGCCACGCTTTTCATAAGGGATACCCAGAAGAGGCCGCGGCGGTGACGCGACGGGGACCAGGCGTTTCTTCTGACCGCTGTTTGGACGCAGGATTGGACAGTGGGATTAATTTATTGGTTGGCTGTAAATACCGTAGATATTTTCCAAACCCCGTTTCTAGGTGTCGTCTCCGATGTGCCATTCTCTCTCCGTGTGCGTGTGTTATAAAAAAAGAAAAAGAAAAAAAAAGAAAGGGGGGACCACTCGCGCATCTGCATGCCTGTCGTACTGTAGGTGTCCCATTGCGATCTGTGAGCCCGGATACCCGCTTCTCATCAAGAATCCAGAGCAATGCAAACATCTCTGAAACGAAAACAAACAAAACAAGAAGAGAGAAAAGAAAGTGCTGCTGTGGGAACAAGGCACTCACCGAAAGAGTCGCTTTTTAAATTTCTATTTATTCATTGTGTTTTCTTTTCTAAATAGTGTAAAATATGAAGGAATAAAACATGTTGTTGCTTTTATCGGCCCATCGTCACGCGATCTTCATTTCACACACCTCTATATACACACCCATATCCCCCCATCAGCCGTAACATTAAAACCACCACCCTGGATCTACACTCACCTCCACTGACCATACAGGACCCTCTGTAGGTGTACAGGTCCAGACTGTAGTCCATCTGTTTCTCTGTGTACTGTATTACCCTGTTCTTCAATGGGCAGGACCCCCACAGGACCACCACAGGTGGTATATGGGTGGTGGGTCATGCTCAGCACTGCAGTGACACTGACGTGGTGGTGGTGTGTTAGTGTGGGTGGTGCTGGTGTGAGTGGATCAGACACAGCAGTGCTGTCCACTCTATTAGACACAGGACACTGCCCACAGGACGATGCCCCACAGGATGCTGGTACCCAAAGGACGCTGCCCCACAGGACGCTGGGCACAGGACGCTGGAGCCCACAGGACGCTGGAGCCCACAGGACGCTGGAGCCCACAGGGTGCTGGAGCCCACAGGGCGCTACCCACAGGACGCTGCTGACGGGATGCTGGTGCCCACAGGACGCTAACTACAGGATGCTGCCTATAGGACGCTGCCAACAAGACCCTGCCCACAGGTTGGTTTACGGTAGTTGTATGTGTGAGGGTATGAGTAGATCAATGAGTCGGGTTGTTTATCCACACTGACGGAGGCAGACCGAACGGACGCTCGTCAGTCCATAGTTCCCATGTAAGGACGCTGGTCATTGATCAGCAAGGACATGATCAATCTGCTTGCCTGCCTGGCTGCAGGATCCAGGCTCCTGATAGCTATAACCCAGCAGGGCCTTGTGAGTGTAGGATATTCATATTCTCTAACCATTCAAATTAGTCAAGCTAGTGCGACTGCTTTCACCCAAAAAGGGGCGGGGCCATTCTGCAAAGGCAGAGCACCCGGATGCATTGCTCTCATCTAAGATGACAGCGCTAGCGGCGAAGATGAGAGAGCTCTATCAGTGTTGAGTCTCGATGTAGAGAGGCGGTGCACATGCCGGGCTCACCTGGAATTAGCATCCCAAAAAACTCCACTGAACTCATCTATGGATCCTCCAGCTGGTGGTCACCCATCATGTACCGCTAGCATGCGAAGGCAGAATTAGAATTGTTCCTACTGAGTGATCATATAGCTCTATGTCAGTCATCATGAAGGGCCTATGCAGTTATGAATGACCAGTAATGATATATATAAGCGTCTGATGGCGTATGTATACGCTGGTAAAAGAACATTTGACCCAGTTCGTTTACTCGGAGCATAATGATGATCCAAATCTGCAGGTCTGTGCTCATTTAAGCTGTTAAGAGAAGGAAAAAGGAGAGAGGGAGAAGCTTCCCAGATAAATCAGTCCTGTTTTAATGAAGTGCTAATGCTGATATCGCCTTTCACGGCTGAGGAAGAGAGATACGGCTATATGGCGCTCTTCTGGTGACCTCTGCTGACCCTGCTTTAGTCTACCCACACATCTAATTGTTCCGCATCACTTGTTGACCTCCGTACACGCCGTAACACGCCGCGTGAATATGCTCGCTCCGTGCGCTCCAATTAGCCTTTCACACCCAATGCTTCAGTCTGAAAGCTGGATCAGTTTGGTGGGGTGTAGTGAAGGAGTGAGGGGGAGGGGGCTGGGCGGTTATCACTTTCCCACCCCGGTGTGAATAAGCACGTGTGCGATTGGCTCTACAGTTAACGCTAAGCCATCCAGACAGTTCCTGGAGCACCTGCAGTAAATAGGGCGGGTCAGACCCCCGATTTCATTTGCTCTTATCATTTAATTAGACGGGCCGTAATCAGGTCTCTATCTGCCGATAAGCGCCGCCGGACCTCCTTCCTGGGAGGTAATGGAAGCTTTCTGATGATTCATCAGTCTAGCTCGTGGTCTTATTCTCTTTATGTACTGTCTGATAAGCTTCAATTACCGTCTTCTCTGCACGTCCCCCTCCCACCGGGCCTAGGCCTACATCGATTTCCTTGACACTCGGACCCCTGAGCTCGGTGGATTGGTTGGGTAATTTAAGCCACGGTCAGTACATTATCATCATCTGTCCATTTCTGTTTCCGCTAAGTGAGTTTGACTCGACCCGATATCATAATCTCAGCACAGCAGCAAGAGGGCCGTCTATCTGGACTCGGACCGTCTCTGTCCATTACATTAGAGCTTAGAACCAGCTATTACTGTCCGGACCATTCACTGAGTAATCTAGTTTTCTTAAAAACGGACTTTCCTGACCAAAACAAACCATGCTGAGCCATTTCACCTGAAAATAGAAGGACAGCGGTGCAGGGCTGTGTTCATAAGGCTACGGGATACCTGCATCAGCTTGCACAGACCGGTACCCTGGCGCAGTCGTGCGGTAGCCGTGTGGAAATTGATGATTAAGGGTTGTGACAGCTTGTAGACACTTTGGGTCTGATGCATTATCCTGCTGGAGTGTCCCATCACTGTGGGGGACATGAAGTCCATGAAGAGCTGCAGATGGTCACCAAGCATCAAACGTAGTGGGCACCGGTCAATGACGTGCCTAGGTGGACCAGTGGACCCAACACATGCCATGAGAACACACCCCACACAGGTATGGAGCCGCAACCAGCCTGCCTGGCTGACAACAGGGGGCCTAAAACAACTGGTACCGCGACTCATCAGACCCTGCCACATGTTGCCAGGCCTCTAGGGTCCAGTTAGCAACCTCACGAGCCCAGGTGCAGCGCTGTGTGCGGTGTGGTGGGGTTAACAGAGACACTCTGGTGGGTCTTCTGCTCCCATGGAAGCTAAAGAACGCTGGACTGACCTGCGGGATAGGCGTGTGGATCCTCCTGCGGTAAGTGTGGCTTGGTTTCTGCCAGAGTCGCTTATCTGCTCACACAGACAGTGTGTCACCATCATTAAGATGCACCCGTATATGGTTTAACAGGCCACTGCGCTGTCCACTGTGGGTGGAGATGGCTTTCTATGGATGAACTACAGAATGAAATGTCCCGTCTGTCTGGCACCCACGCTCATGCCTCATCGTCAGCTCTGTACACGTGTAGAGTCGGAATATAGGAATGATGTAAATTCCTGGCTTTGGTTCAGGTCCAACAGGTCTCTGACCTACAAGGCTCATGCGAGTTACTCTAAGCTTAGCGCTAACATTCGCCTGAAGTCCCGTAAGGGTGCCAGTAGAAACTAGCTTCGTTGTACAGGTGTCGTTTGAGCCATGTTTGAGTTTTGACATTCATGGACCAAACAGACCTGTTCCACAGCCCCCGCGTCGTCACGTCCAACTTTGAATGGTAGATGTTTAACAGGGCGCTCGCCGGAGTTCGGCACGGCCAACAGGAGAGCAGCTGCCTGGTCAGGAGGTCCCTCCGAAGCACGCCATACAAAACGCTTGAACTTAGTATGACCCTAAACGTCTGCACCAGGGTACCGTTTACCGCTACAGAGCGTCCCGACAGGCGGACATCCTAAAAGTGGGGGGTCGTTCTCGATACTAGGACGGAATTAAAATCATATCCGGACCTGTATAACACATACACGCCGCTTTACTCTCCTGAATGGGTGGAATGGATGACAGTCGTGAGTCAGCCGGGAGCTTACTGACTGACTAGCATTTAGAGAGCTGACCTGCGGTTAGCCGGTAGGCGAGCAATGACCTCAGTAAACCAATGAAATGCAAGGCATGTCTTCTGACACGGACGTGAGCCGAAGGCACGTGATATCGTCTGTCTGGGGCTGGGAGTTGGAAATCCGGGCAGTCTGCCCTAAAACCGGACGTGTGGCCACCCTAGTCTGGGAGCACACAGGAGTTTGTCTGTATGGTCAGTACCGCATCACACGTGCACCTGCTGAGCTTCACGTTAGAGGAGAACCGTCAGTGCTAACTCTCCTCAGTTAGCCTGTTAACATGAGCAGCGTTAGCGCCCTGAACACTGCGTCTCAGAGAGTTACAGTGGTCCAACATTTAACTACTCATGGGGCTGCGGTGCTGGGGGTCTGTTTCACCAGGGCAACCCTCACTAATAGCTTCCAGGCTGGTACATATGGCAGGGGTCTCGGTTTTGATCGGATGCCTCAGTAAAGGTGACACATGACCAGTGGAGCTGTTTAGCTGATGTTGATGGTATTTCAGGAAGGGGGCCGGAAACAGTTTTACTCTACCACCTACGGTTCCGCATTGATGGCTCCGTCATGGTTCACCCCCCCCTTAATCAAGCCCCCCTAAATGAACCTCTGTAAAGTAGGAGAGTTAAACTATGCCAATTAAACTCCACTGATTCATCAAAATCTAGATTTAAAAACATCGAGCAGGAGTTAAACATTCCGGTTCCATGTGGTCTGGCTGGAAAGTCTCCGGGTGCCGTCTGTTTGAGTCCGATTACAGGAACCTGGACGGCCTCCTCTATTGTGTCCTCTCCCACACAAAAGCATGTCTGCAGTGCCGGCTGTCCTCGGCTCTCCTGAGGCTAATCTGAGTACGCACACAGTGTCAGTCAGCGTGAAAGCTGGCGTTCGTTTGTCTCCGACACAAAAGCTGTCCTGGCATGTAGGAGAGCCGAGCTCTGGAGTAACATGTGACGAGAGTGACGTGGAAGGTCGAGCTCGGACTGGGCTGACAGTAGAGGACACGCCGCGTGCTCCCGTCACTCAACCGGAGTGAGCTCTTCATGGCGGTTTCTGATATTAGCCTCCTCTACCTAAATGTCAGGTTGTGTCCTGTGACACGGTCCGGCGCCGGTTTTCCACCCTCCACACCTCGAAGCAGGATGTATGGCCTTCGTTGAATGTTAATGTGGTCTCCTTATCGCGGCCTTAACGCTCCATTTGCATGCCTTAAATGGGAGCTACACGTCCGGCTCTGTGCGGGTGAATATATGCGTGGATTACCGTGCGCCTCCAGCCCATATTAAGCCATGTCTCTTTCTCGGCGCGGCCGCGTATACCGAACTGAAGCAGTCTTCAGGAACTCAATATTAATGTCAAAGGATTTGGACCTGTTGACATGCAGCCTTGCAGGAGTTGGACGTCCGCACGGTTTCCAGGTTTGCAGCAGCAGATAGAGCACCGGGTGAAGCCTTATCGCACCCGCGCAGGTCCCTGTCACATCTGACCTATCAAATGTCAGGCCGCGGTTCACGGCTTCCAGAGCCAGCAGTGGCCAGAACTGCTGATGAGAGGAAAGGACGCAGGACAGCACAGCGAGGACAAAGGAATGCTGAAAGACGCATAGACCTCTGCAGAGACTCTGCAGTGCCCACCGCTAATCTCTCCCACTGGCCTTGTTTCAAAGCTCAGTCTAACCTCTCTGGGCTCCTCATGCAGCAAACGCCTGAAACACCTCCTACTGTGTGGCGCTTAACCCTTTACCGTATTCGGGTCACCAACAAAGCTTCGAACTCATTCAGGACTTTTTGATCTTGGATATAAAGCCCTTTCACATTTAGTGACCCTATAAACTAATTATATTTATCATATTCAGAAAACAAACACAGACTCAACATTCCATTCAGACAGTAAAACGTAGGGGTTAGGGGGTTTAGTGTAAATGTAGGGGTTAGGGGTTTAGTGTAAATGTAGGGGTTAGGGGGTTTAGTGTAAATGTAGGGGTTAGGGGGTTTAGTGTAAATGTAGGGGTTAGGGGGTTTAGTGTAAATGTAGGGGTTAGGGGGTATAGTGTAAATGTAGGGGTAAGGGGTTTAGTGTAAATGTAGGGGTTAGGGGGGTTTAGTGTAAATGTAGGGGTTAGGGGTTTAGTGTAAATGTAGGGGTTAGGGGGTTTAGTGTTAGTGTAGGGGTTAGGGGGTTTAGTGTAAATGTAGGGGTTAGGGGTTTAGTGTAAATGTAGGGGTTAGGGGTTTAGTGTAAATGTAGGGGTTAGGGGGTTTAGTGTAAATGTAGGGGTTAGGGGGGTTTAGTGTAAATGTAGGGGTTAGGGGGTGTAGTGTAAATGTAGGGGTTAGGGGGTTTAGTGTTAGTGTAGGGGTTAGGGGGTTTAGTGTAAATGTAGGGGTTAGGGGTTTAGTGTAAATGTAGGGTTAGGGGTTTAGTGTAAATGTAGGGGTTAGGGGGTTTAGTGTAAATGTAGGGGTTAGGGGTTTAGTGTAAATGTAGGGGTTAGGGGGTTTAGTGTAAATGTAGGGGTTAGGGGGTTTAGTGTAAATGTAGGGGTTAGGGGGTTTAGTGTTAGTGTAGGGGTTAGGGGGTTTAGTGTAAATGAGAGGTTAGGGGGTTTAGTGTAAATGTAGGGGTTAGGGGTTTAGTGTAAATGTAGGGGTTAGGGGGTTTAGTGTTAGTGTAGGGGTTAGGGGGTTTAGTGTAAATGTAGGGGTTAGGGGTTTAGTGTAAATGTAGGGGTTAGGGGGTTTAGTGTTAGTGTAGGGGTTAGGGTGTTTAGTGTAAATGTAGGGGTTAGGGGGTTTAGTGTAAATGTAGGGGTTAGGGGTTTAGTGTAAATGTAGGGGTTAGGGGGTTTAGTGTAAATGTAGGGGTTAGGGGTTTAGTGTAAATGTAGGGGTTAGGGGGTTTAGTGTAAATGTAGGGGTTAGGGGTTTAGTGTAAATGTAGGGGTTAGGGGTTTAGTGTAAATGTAGGGGTTAGGGGGTTTAGTGTAGATGTAGGGGTTAGGGGGTTTAGTGTAAATGTAGGGGTTAGGGGGGTTTAGTGTTAGTGTAGGGGTTAGGGGGTTTAGTGTAAATGTAGGGGTTAGGGGTTTAGTGTAAATGTAGGGGTTAGGGGGTTTAGTGTAAATGTAGGGGTTAGGGGGGTTTAGTGTAAATGTAGGGGTTAGGGGTTTAGTGTAAATGTAGGGGTTAGGGGGTTTAGTGTTAGTGTAGGGGTAAGGGGGTTTAGTGTAAATGTAGGGGTTAGGGGTTTAGTGTAAATGTAGGGGTTAGGGGTTTAGTGTAAATGTAGGGGTTAGGGGGTTTAGTGTAAATGTAGGGGTTAGGGGGGTTTAGTGTAAATGTAGGGGTTAGGGGGTGAAGTGTAATTTTAGGGGTTTGGGGTTTTAGTGTTAGTAGGGTAGGGGTTAGGTAAATGGGGGTTAGGGTGTTTAGTGTAAATGTAGGGGTTAGGGGTTTAGTGTAAATGTAGGGGTTAGGGGTTTAGTGTAAATGTAGGGGTGGGGGGGTTTAGTGTAAATGTAGGGGTTAGGGGTTTAGTGTAAATGTAGGGGTTAGGGGGTTTAGTGTTAGTGTAGGGGTTAGGGGGTTTAGTGTAAATGTAGAGGTTAGGGGGTTTAGTGTAAATGTAGGGGTTAGGGGTTTAGTGTAAATGTAGGGGTTAGGGGGTTTAGTGTAAATGTAGGGGTTAGGGGGTTTAGTGTAAATGTAGGGGTTAGGGGTATAGTGTAAATGTAGGGGTTAGTGGGTTTAGTGGTAGTGTAGGGGTTAGGGGTTTAGTGTAAATGTAGGGGTTAGGGGGTTTAGTGTAAATGTAGGGGTTAGGGGGTTTAGTGTTAGTGTAGGGGTTAGGGGTTTAGTGTAAATGTAGGGGTTAGGGGTTTAGTGTTAGTGTAGGGGTTAGGGGTTTAGTGTAAATGTAGGGGTTAGGGGTTTAGTGTAAATGTAGGGGTTAGGGGGTTTAGTGTAAATGTAGGGGTTAAGGGGTTTAGTGTAAATGTAGGGGTTAGGGGGTTTAGTGTAAATGTAGGGGTTAGGGGTTTAGTGTAAATGTAGGGGTTAGGGGTTTAGTGTAAATGTAGGGGTTAGGGGTTTTAGTGTAAATGTAGGGGTTAGGGGGTTTAGTGTAAATGTAGGGGTTAGGGGTTTAGTGTAAATGTAGGGGTTAGGGGGTTTAGTGTAAATGTAGGGGTTAGGGGTTTAGTGTAAATGTAGGGGTTAGGGGGTTTAGTGTAAATGTAGGGGTTAGGGGTTTAGTGTAAATGTAGGGGTTAGGGGTTTAGTGTAAATGTAGGGGTTAGGGGGTTTAGTGTAAATATAGGGGTTTAGTGTAAATGTAGGGGTTAGGGTAAGTGTGAATGTAGGGTTTTAGTGTTAGTGGAGGGGTTTAGTGTTAGTGTAGGTGTTAGTGGAGTTAGTAAAGTGTACAGTGGGTGTAGATAAAGTTCTCGGAGTGTAAATGGGTTCGGACACGTGACAGACAGACCCTAAACTCAGTGAGCTCCCTCCCGCTGGAGGGTCCGGGGCTCCGGTGGGAGTCAGCAGTGAGGGAGATGTGCTCCGTCCCCTGCTAACTGAGGCTCCGAGCCTGATTCAATTTGGGCTCTCCTTATCTCGGCTCCTGGGCGACTTATCTCTCCTGCGCTTTGACATGACTTTGCAATTATGTGTGTTTCACTCTGAACGGATTTGCGGGGGACAGTTTGACACGCTGGGAGAATCGCGCGCTGCAGTGTCTTAGCGTTGGCACTGGAAACCGAGACAAGGGAGTTCCCGTAGGCGGTGCAAAAGTTAGCGCTCTCTATTTCACTTCATTTGCAAAGGAAAAGGGAATTAGGAGCGGGGAATACTCCGGAGAGGACGCCACACTTTATTACTGCAGCCAGCGTATACATTATCGATCGCCCCACGCGCAGCAAAGACATCGTTTCCTGATGAATCGTTCTCCGGGTACGAGTGCGGCCTGCTCCTGCTGCCCCGGGGGCAGTTTGTTGTGAGAACTCCCGGCTCGGAGTGGGAAACGGATGACATTTGGTGGCAGCGGTGTGGTTTTGGAAGGGCGACGGCTGGGGGCAGTCGATAATGGAGCGGCGTAATGGGAGTTGCGTGCCGTTCCTGCGTTTCGCCTCCCTGGCCTTCATCCTTCTCCCTGACAGGCCCGGCACAGGCCGTGCTGCTCCTGAGGCAGCGGGGCGAGGACCTGCCCGGACCCCGGCACACAGAGATATGCCGGACTGTTCCGTTTTCTCCTGTTCTCTTTCTGTTCTGTCTCATTCCCTCCGTCCGCTGCTGACCTCCAGACAGCTCTATTATCTGTTCGCCTCACGTTCGGCGTCGTTGCTGTTTTTTGGCGCCCTCACTTTTCCGTTCTCTGGCCCGGTTTGGCCTGCCGTGTCCTTGTTTCCTTTCTTTCCCTCACGCCTTCCCATTCCTGACGTTCGACCCGGCACCACCTGCTCCTTATTTAAGCTAATGAAGCGTAGCGACACTTGCATGCTGATGACCTAGCAAAGCTCTGGCACTAGCAGGCTTGGATGCTACCAGCGTCAGTGGGCTCTTCACCCGCAGTGATTAGCCACGGTGCCAAACTCTCCCGCTGCAGTCCGTGACCTTTCCTGCTAGCGCCTCGTTTAGCATAATGTTAGCATTGACGTGAGTGGTCATGGTTTATATGTCGGACGGGGATTAGCCTTCTGATAGAAATCTAAACCATGCAGCATGTTGTAGCATACAGGTTCATAGGATGAGCATGCGGCAAGCTCCACCGTCAGCTCCTGCACCAACGGTCCGTTCAGCTTATGTTACCAGCTCCACCGTCCATACAGGACACTCTGTAGGTGTACAGGTCCAGACTGTAGTCCATCTGTTTCTCTGTGTACTGTATTACCCTGTTCTACAATGGTCAGGACCCCCACAGGACCCCGACAGAGCCGGTAGTATGTGGGTGGTGGATCATTCTCAGCAATGCAGTGTCACTGACGTGGTGGTGGTGTGTTAGTGTGGGTGGTGCTGGTGTGAGTGGATCAGACACAGCAGTGCTGCTGGAGTGTTGGGACACTGTGTCCACTCACTGTCCACTCTATTAGACACTCCTACCTTGCTGCTCCACCTTGTAGATGGACAGTCAGAGACGATAGCTCATCTGCTGCTGCACAGTGCAGTGTTGGTCATCCTCTAGTCATTCATCAGTGGGCACAGGACGCTGCCCCACAGGACGCCACCCACAGGATGCTGGCCCACAGGACGCTGACCACAGGACGCTGACCACAGGACGCTGGCCCACAGGATGCTGCCCACAGGACTCTGCAGTCTGGATAGTTCTGGTTGGTGGACGATTCTCAGTCCAGCAGTGACACTGAGGTGTCCAGCAGCACCGCTGTGAACTCCTAACAACCATCCACAAAACCTGGTAGACCCCCCAGCACTGCCCCATCAAATCAACAGCACTCTCATCTTTGAGAGAGAGGAGAGGATCGCGGTCCACTCCTGCGTCAGATCTAAAACCATCCTGGTGATGATAACATAATGGCGTTTTGATTGAGAAGAGCTCTTTGACTTCTGTCTGCTGCGGTATATGAACTTCATTGCAGTGAAATACGTTCAAGGTGACCACGGTGCCTCCACACACGGATTCGTTGGGCGTCTCCACCAAGACTAAAGCGGGACTCGTCACTGAAGATGACCCGCTGCCATTCTGAGTCACTCCATGACAGTCTGGTACGACACCACTGCAGTCTTTGGTGACGGTGACGTGGTGTTAAGGACGGTCGTGGTAACGGTCTGTGTGCATGTAGTCCTGCGTGGTGCAGCCGTCTGCCGATGGTGCTGCACTAACAGGAGGACTCATGGAGGACACCACTGCTCGCTGGAGGTCTGTAGTGGTGGTGTTGGGTCAGTCAGGTACAGAGATAAGACCTGCCCTTGGTTACCTCACACAGGTCGAGTGTGGAAGTTGAATCATTAGTGTGTCTCATCATGTCAAACCTACACACCAAGTTTCAGTCCTTTCCAGAAGCTGTTTGTGCAGTTATTCTTTACCTGCACCTAGCAATACCATAGTAATCGCCTTTGATACCATAGCAACCACCTGAGATATCTTTGCAACAGCTTGGCAACATCATAGCAACTGTCTAGCAGAAAACTCAAACTGCTCAATCAAAAACAGTTTTCTAGTTTCTCTGGTGCTGACAGACAGCAGATCCAACACATAATCATGATGTTTCATATTTCATCGTTCTAGATATCAAAAATCTAGAACACTAATGTTGCATTAGCGTCATATAGATGTAGATGTAAGTGTTCACTGTGATGAACTGGTGGCCTGTGAAGGGGGTTTCCTGCCTTCCATCCAACGAACACTGGGATCGACTCAGAGGTGGCTCAGAACATGAATGAGTGAATGAATGAATGAGTGAGTGAATGAATTAACGAATGAGTGAATGGATGAATGATTTACTGAATGTATGAGTGCCTGAATGAATGAGTAAATGAATAAATGAATGAGTGAGCAAATGAGAGTAAATGAATAAATTTATGAGTGAGTGAATAAATGAGTGAGTAAATGAATGGGTGGGTGAGTAATGAGTGAGTAAATGAATGAGTGAATGAATGAATGAGTGAACGAATGAGTGAATGAATGAATAATGTAGTGAATGGGTGAGTGAATGATAAAATAATGAATGAGTAAATGAATGACTAAGTGAATAATGGGTGAGTAAATGAATGAATGAATGAGTGAAGTGAATGAATGAATGAATGAATAAGTAAATGAATGAATGAATGAGTGAAGTGAATGAATGAATGAATGAATGAATGAATAAGTGAATGAATGAATGAAGTGATGGGCGAGTAAATGAACGAACGAATGAACGTATGGTTACAAAGAATGAATGGTCATTAGCTGAAGCTGTGAGTTAGACAGAAGTTCTGCTGGTACTAAGGACCTTAAAACTGGGCCGCTCGATGGCTGATGGAACGAGGAGCGCTCCAGTGCTGTGGTTCTAAAGGTTCCGGTGGAAGTGTTCTAGTAAACTGAGCGGTAATCAGAGCGTCGCTGTTTGGCTTCTGAGAGCTCTCTGAGACGGGCTTCTGCAGATAACAGCTCGTGATCCGCTGTGGAAGTGTCTTACCAGCCCGGCCCACTGCGGTGACAACTCGTTCATCACGTCTCAGGGCAATGAGGCTCGTCCTAGTGGAGCCGGAAACAAGAACACAACAACGTGGGAACGACAAGACGGAGCTCCCGCACTCGCAGGCACAGATGCCAGAGCTTCATCAGCAGAGGATGTTTGGAAACTGATTATCCACAGCGTCATCGTGACTGTTCCCACCATGACCCGTGACCTTTCGCGCTCGCTTTCCGCTTAGCATAATGCTAGCACTGCTGCACGGTGTCATGGCTAGTACTGTGCAGAAATTAGCGTAGCCGTGGAAGTTCAAACACAGAGTTTGGTGACATATGGGTCGACAGAAAGGATGAGGAACAGATTTCCTCTGATACGGAGAAACTCCAGTCCCAGCGTGAGCGCCTACTCTCTCCCTGGAGGTCTTCCCAGCTACGCCTGGTGCTGAACCTTCTTTGGTGACAATGCTCTGCCAGCCTTTTAACCCTGGTCACTGTAGCTCCCCAGTGTCTCTGGTGTCAGGCTCTTCGGCAAGTTCCTTCTGAAACCTAAGGTTCCACATAGTGGTTCTTCTTCAGGCTCTCAGGGAGTTTATCGTTTTGAGGTTCTAACTCAGGTGGTTTCTTCTTATGAGTTTTGGTTCCTCTCTGTGGTTCTTCCTCATGTTCTTAAGGAGATTCTCTTCTCAGTGGTTCTCTACAAGACTCCCCTGTTGAGTCTTGGATTCTCTACTCAGTGCCTCCTCATGTTCATGCGAAGTTACTCCTCTTGAAATCTCCCTAAGGTTCCACATAGTGGTTCTTCTTCAGGCTCTCAGGGAGCTTCTCTTTTTGTGGTTCTAACTCAGGCTTTTAGAGAGTTTCCTCTTATGAGCTTTGGTTCCTCTCAGTGGTTCTTTCTCATCATCTTAGGAGGTTTCTCTTTTTGAATCTTGGTTCTTCTCACTTGTTCCTCATTACGTTACTAAAGAAACGTTCTCCTGGTTACTCTCAGTGGTTCTTTATGCTCTTATGGAATTTCTCTTACTGAGTTTTGGTTCCTCTCAGTGGTTCTTCCTCATGCTGTTAGAGAATGTCTACCTTTAAACTTCAGTTCTTCTCAGAGGTTCTCTGCAAGACTCCCCTGTTGAGTCTGATTCTCTCCTCAGTGCCTCCTCATTTCCTTGGGAAGTTACTCCTCCTGAAATCTCACTATGGTTCCACTTAGTGGTTCTTCTTTACGCTTTTAGGGAGTTTATCGTTTTGAGGTTCTAACTCAGGCTTTCAGAGTTTCTTTTTATGAGCTTTGGTTCCTCTCAAAGGTTCTTCCTTGTGTTTTACAGAATTTCTCTGACTGAGTTTTGGTTCCTCCCTGCGGTTCTTCCTCGTGCTGTTAAAGAATTTCTACTTCTAAACTTTCCGTGTTCTTCTCAGTGGCTCCCGCCAAGACTCACTCTCCGGTTGAGTCTTGGATCTGTCCTCAGTGCCTCCTCATGTTCTTGGGAAGTTACTCCTCTTGATATCTCACTATGGTTCCATTCAGTAGTTCTTCCTAATGCTCTTAGAACGTTTCTCTTTATGGTTCTTTTCTGGGTTCTTTGAGTTGTTCCTCCTAATCTTCTAAAAGAGGTTCTACTTATGAGCCTGGGTTCTTTTTCGCCGTTCCTCCTCATCATTCCTCCTTTAGTCGTTCTCCGTCGTATGCTCATGAAGTTTCCTCTTCTGAAATTTTCCCAGGGGTTCTCTCCTTCTGAGTCTTGGGTTCTCTCCATGGTGCACCTCTCTTGGGTTCTTCCTCTCGACAGTTCTTCGCTTTACGCCGAGCTAGTTTTCCTTTGGAGTCTTTGTGTGTCTCAGTGGTTCTTCCTCCTCCTCTCGGGGAGCCTCTCCGGCGTGTCAGGCTCTCATCCTCGTGCCTCCTGCTTCCTTGTGGTCCAGGCCCGGAGTTCTGGGAAGTTTCTTTGGGATGCTCGTTCTTAGTTCACTCCCTGATAAACAAGTTCTTCTCTGCAGCTAAGCGAATGTTCCCTGAACGTTCCTGAAGGAATTCTCTTCCCTCCTAAGACAGCAGTCCTGCTTTTTGAAGGGCCTCTGTCCAATCGCTCCCGTCCTCTGAGATCTCCAGTCAACAACTTTTCCTTGTGTGTTTTCCTGGTTGCCGTGCCTTGTTCCAACGCTTAGCTGGATAGCATGTCACACGATTAGACAAATAATTAGGCAATGTTATGATGGCATTTATCTCTGGAAGGCAGCGTGTCCCTCAGCGGGGCGTGACTGTCGCGATCTTTCCCCCGCTGGAATGAAGAGCTGCCGTGGAGGAGGAGGGGGACGAGGAGGAGGAGGGGGAGGCCCGTGGCTCTGGAGTAGAGTAGACTGTAGCACCTCTCTGCTCGGTCTCTATTTCCCTCTCCCTCTCCCGCTGCTCGTTAGTTTTGCTTGGTGGCAGATGAAAGAGCTCGGGCTCTTTGACATGCTTTTTGATTTCTGTGTGGCAGAAAAGCCTTTGCAAGGACTTAGCGGCCCTCTCTCTCCCGCCCGGAATACTAATGTGACCTCCCCTCCATTCATGTCACTTCTCAATCTGCCTCGCCGAAGCCGACTCGTCTTATTAATCGCAGCAGGCAGAAACAGCATGGGATTGGTCCCCTCCCATGCGTTAAACGAACCCACGCTGCGCCTCCAAACTCATTCTGCGAGGCAGTAAAGGAATAATTAAGATTACGACCTAGCCCGACAGATGTGGACCACTTTTAAAAATGTATAGGGGCTGCCTTTATGGAGCGCTTTGCCTTCCTTGCAGGATCCTATCTTTCCCGAGGGGCATCTTGTACGCCACTTACCACCCCTCCTGCATTTATGGGCGCTGGTCCTGAGTCAGCTTTGTCTTTTTAAACATGCCATATTAGTCTAAACGGTGGGAAGGCTGGTCTGAGAGCAGCTCCCTCCTTCGCTAAGGATGCCAGAGGCCGGATTGCGGGGGTCATCATGGTCCAAACCGCAGTCCTCAGTGCTCTAAGTGAGCAGCGGCTCGCTGGACTCATCTAACGCACTGACGCTAAATCAATACCCAATCACCAGCAGAAGAGGCCCGAGAGTTGTGTTTGGTTAACCTCGGGGTGAACCTTTTACAGCCGCTGGTAATGGAGATGGAGGGTGGAGGGGGACGACTCCCGGTTTGGATGTTTTTACAAGAGTGCCAGCTATCCGTGAGGATCCTCAGCTCAGACGTATTTCAGACCAGCCCCCCGTGGCTGGCGGAGAGTAAGCGAGGGAGCTCTCATTGTGACTATATACAGTACGATCAATTAGATCTTCTGCCTTCCTGCCGGATTGTTAAAGGATACAATACCTCGGTTCAGCTTGAAGGCGCTGAATGAAAGACGAGCACCTTGTTTCCCATAATAGACGGATAAGAGCGTCGCATATTGTTGCACAGATGTGCTTGGCAGATGTAGGCGACTGTCAGCTCAGCCTTTATTTATGATTCTTAAAGGCTTACACATGCATATGCCCTGAATATCATAGTCATAAAGCAATACTTGAGTATTATATCAGTATGTGGCAGACGACATGATCCCTTATTTGGGAAGTTCTGTTATTTGGGAATGCTAGCTGAATGCTCCGAGCTGTTGGAATGGAATGAACCCTCTGTGTGTGAACATATTGATGCTGTCCGTAGGTGATGACAGCGGGAGAGAGGCACTGTGCAGGTGAAAGTAGGCTCTAGTACCTTGTTGGGTCATCTCTAGCCCGGATACATCATGAGATACAGCTGGGCACGGAGGCATACGGGTTCCGTATGGCATCTTACGTGACGTTTGCCCACAGATGTTCCAGCAGGGCCTGTAGATCCTGCACACTCATGGGGTCCCAAAGTTGGCGAGCCATGAATGCTCGACTGGAGATTAATCTGGTGACGGGCAGGCCAAGGAAGTGTTGGAATCTGGTGGAGACATTCCTGGGAAACCTTTGCCGTGTGTGGGCGAGGATTGTGCTGCTGGAAAAGTCCTGCCATCAGAGACGACACGTGTCTGGAGGATGTCCTGCACATATCGTCACTGAGCTGTTAGCGTCCCTCATATCACTACCCGCTGTCGTATGCAATGGCTGCCCAGATCATCACACCAGCAGCTGGGGCAGTGTGTCGCCTCACGGCCAAGGCAGGATGGAAGCGCTCACCACAGGGCCTCCTACTGGACCCGACCTCCGCCAGATCCTCATACAGAATGTGGATTCGCTGGTAAAGACGAGAGTTCCAGACGGTAGCGGTCCAGGGTTCTTGTTCACGACAGGTGATCACGACGAAGGCGATCAATCACAGGATACGTAATGGGCACCATGGCACCAAAATTCCTCCTGCTAAGCTCCTGCAAACAGAGCCAGGGCTGGGTAATGAAGGTGCCACCTGTGTCTGGATGGTGGACTAACTGTTGGTGCTTGCTGGTGGATCAAACGAGCTCGTTGAAAGTCCATTCTCTTCTCAGTCTTGCCCTCTGCAGCTTAAACTATTCACACTGCGCAGGCTAGCAGCTACGGCATGGATGGTTGTAAAGGGGTGGCCACAGTGGCCTGAGCCCACTTCCCCTGAAATCGGATAGGCCACTCCAGATGCCACCACATCATGGCTTCCTCCTCATGGTGGAGCAGGTGTTTGAGCTTTAGGAGAAGAACCCGGCACCAGTGCTCCTATGCTTGCATGTCCACCCCTCCACCAACTTTCCACCCCTACATCCAGAACCTCGTCCAGTACATGCAAAAACCTGTCCAGGCTGTTACTGGTGCTCGTGGAGCTATTAGGGACGTTTTGACCCGGACCGGTGAGCTTGTGTATTAGCTAGAACCTGTGAGGCATTTCAGTGTAATTGTTTAAGATATGTATAATCAATTTCCCCAAAGCAATGACACAGCACTTTGGAGCTCACACCTCACACCTGCTTGGTTGGAGAGGTAGAGAGAGAGAGAGAGAGAGAGAGAGAGAGAGAGAGAGAGAGAGAGAGAGAGAGAGAGAGAGAGAGAGAGACTGATGAGGAGGACAGAGAGGTAGAGAGAGAGACTGATGAGGAAGACGGAGAGGTAGAGAGAGAGAGAGAGACTGATGAGGAGGACGGAGAGATAGAGAGAGGTAGAGAGAGAGAGAGAGACTGATGAGGAGGACGGAGAGGTAGAGAGAGAGAGAGAGACTGATGAGGAGGACGGAGAGATAGAGAGAGGTAGGGGGAGAGAGAAACTGATGAGGAGTTCAGAGAGGTAGAGAGAGGTAGGGGGAGAGAGAGACTGATGAGGAGGACAGAGAGGTAGAGAGAGAGAGAGAGACTGATGAGGAGGACGGAGAGGTAGAGAGAGAGAGAGAGAGAGATAGAGAGAGGTAGAGAGAGAGAGAGACTGATGAGGAGGGCGGAGAGATGGAGAGGTAGAGAGAGAGAGAGAGACTGAAGAGGAGGACGGAGAGATGGAGAGGTAGAGAGAGAGAGAGACTGATGAGGAGGACAAGAGAGAGACTGATGAGGAGGACGGAGAGGTAGAGAGAGAGAGAGAGATATAGAGAGAGAGAGAGAGAGAGGTAGAGAGAGAGAGACTGATGAGGAGGACGGAGAGATGGAGAGGTAGAGAGAGCGAGACTGATCAGGAGGATGGAGAGGTAGAGAGAGGTAGACAGAGAGACTGATGAGGAGGACGGAGAGATGGAGAGGTAGAGAGAAAGAGAGAGAGAGAAAGGTAGAGAGAGAGAGACTGATGAGGAGGATGGAGAGATGGAGAGGTAGAGAGAGAGAGAGAGAGAAAGGTAGAGAGAGAGAGAGAGACTGATGAGGAGGACGGAGAGATGGAGAGGTAGAGAGAGAGAGAGACTGAAGAGGAGGATGGAGAGATAGAGAGACGTAGAGAGAGAGAGAGAGACATCAGAAGGACGGAGAGATGGAGAGGTAGAGAGAGAGAGAGACTGAAGAGGATGGAGAGATAGAGAGACGTAGAGAGAGAGAGAGACTAATCAGAAGGACGGAGAGATGGAGAGGTAGAGAGAGAGACTGAAGAGGAGGACGGAGAGATGGAGAGGTAGAGAGAGAGAGAGACTGAAGAGGAGGACGGAGAGATGGAGAGGTAGAGGGAGAGAGAGACTGAAGAGGAGGCGCTGCAGGTTGGCGTATGGTTCAGTGCGTGTAATCCGGAGAGTCCTGGAGAAACTGATCCCAGCTTTAACGGATCTGGAGGATGGGATCTCACCGGGCCTCGCATCTTTCCGGGAGATGGCCTGAGCCCCGGGCGCTGTAGACCCATCCTGCGCGGGCGTAGCGGAGCTTCCTCTCTCGCTTAATTGTTGGGAAATAATCCCTCGCCTCAGCACCCGGGCAGATCAGCCCACGGAGAGGTGCCGCGCTGGGGCAGAACACGATCTCCTCTGTCAGCTGTAATCCGGACTCACGCAAGTTCATTAGCGGCGGCGTTAATGAGCGCGCAGGCCGCTGCATCGCCCTCGGCGCCGCGTACTCATTTCTGTTCCTGGCCGGATCGTTCCGACTCCTCCGGGGCGTTGTAAAGGAATCAGAGGCTGGTTGGCCCTGCAGAGGGAGGTGCTGTTTAACTGAAGTCCTCCTGGGTTTGGGAAGCTGCTGAGAGCTCCTCCTGCTGAAGGAGGTGTAGGGAATAAGGGAGCGCAGGTACGGTTGATCGTACACTAATGCTAGTCTCCTCAGAAACTAGGACTAAAGCGTCTCCCCATCCAGAACCCCACTCAGCGGTGTGGAGGTCTGGACTCGGGGGTGGTCAGTCCCCTGGTCAGCTGCAGGCCATGTTTTCATTGGGCCTGTAAACATCATTTCAAGCCTGCTCTGGACCATGGTGGTCAGCTGAGGATGGGTTAGTGGCATCTTGCCCTGGTCTCAGGTGGTCTCTGATCTCTGCATGGTGGGCTCGGGAGTGGTCTACTCCCTCCTCCGTTCAGTTCTCAGTCCTTCTCTCGGTGTACCTTCAGCCTGTAGAGCTGGTTCAGCTCCTGGTCTCTACACGGCTGACTACTCCTCCTACACTCCTACAGATCAAACGGTCTGAAAGAGGAGAACTTCACTTCCTGTGCTGAGAGGAGGTGCTGCATGTACTGAGGAGCTCCACTGCAGATCTGTTGGGGGAGTTCTGGGTCTGAGTGATTTTAGCTTGACTAGTTTTACTTCTTCTTTTTCTTCTTCCTCTTCTTCATCTCTTCTTTCCCTTCTTCTCTCCTTCTTCTTCTTCCTCTTCTTTATCTTCTTTTTTTTCTTTCTCTTCTTCATTTTTTTCTTCTACTTCCTCTTCTATTTTCTCTTTATACTTCTCTTTTTTATCTCCTCCTCTTTCTCTTCTTTTCTCAGTCTTCTTCTTCCTCTTCTTCTGCTTCCTCTTCTTCTTATTTCTCTTCTTCCACATCTCTTTTTATTCTTCCTCTTCTTCCTCCTCTTCTTTTTCTTCATCTTTTTCTTCTACTTCCTCCTCTTTGTTTCCTTCTCTTTTTTTCTTCTTCCTCTTCTTTGTCTCTTCTTTCTCTTCTTCTTCTTCTTCCTCTTCTCCCTTTTTTCATCTTTTCTTTCCCTTCTTCTCTCCTTCTTCTTCCTCTTCTTCATCTCTTCTTTCCCTTTTTCTCTCCTTCTTCTTCTTCCTCTTCTCTTGTTCCTCTTCTTCTTCTTCCTCTTCATCTTCTTTTTTCTCTTTATACTTCTCTTTTATCTCTTCCTCTTTCTCTTCTTTTCTCTGTCTTCTTCTTCCTCTTCTTCTGCTTCCTCTTCTTCTTCTTTCTCTTCTTCCTCTTCTTCTACCTGTTCTTTATCTCTTCTTTCTCTTCTTCTCTCCTTCTTTCTCTTCTTCCTCTTCTCTTCTTCCTATAGCTACACATTGGTTCTGATAAGTACCCCCACAGTTTACGGGAGAGCACCGTTCCGACTCCGTCATGTCCGGTCTGATCAGGAGTGGTGTTCTGTTTCCCGTGTACTGTACCTCCACTCGACCGACAGACACCGCTATCTCAGAGCAGCCGCCCAAGCACAAATTTCGATGTTGGTCTGACCTGCACTCGTCTGTTTGTCTTTTTCTCATCCCCTCGTTCCTTCCATAGAGGCCCATTCATTTTTATCAACCGGCTAACACCAAGCTTGGGCTGCGTGATCCGTCTGCGATTCCTACAGGAAGTGCTAGTTTAGTTGAGGATGTCATTTTAGGTGGCCAGTTGTTTACTTCACACAGCTCTGGTCTGGAACCAAGCTTTGGACCAGCTTTGGCCCTGTTCTGAAGTCCGGAAGCTCGAGATTTTGCCATCTCACTTTCATCTGTTGTTTTGGCTCATTTGTTAATGAGGGTTATTTTAGGTGATCCAGACACGGGAGGGCCTGCTGGGCACCGACTCCGAGCGTGCTCAGATTCTCTAGTGCCGGGCTGCACAGGTGGCCTCCTCATCGCGACAGGCTGTGGGAAACTGCATCTTGGCTTTCATCCCTCTCCATCAGCGCTGCCTCGCCTCGAGAGCCGTCATTTCAGCCTCTTTCCTCCGTAAGACCTGTATGACTCCCTCGAGCCGGCTCCCCCCCGGCACTCCCCACCTTTCCCACCTGCACTTTGGTGTTCTTCTGTCCTCTTCACCGTGGCCGTAAAAGGTACTGATTGTCAAGCTAAGAGTGCACCGAGAGGAGAGCCCGGTACTCACAGAGTCCATTTACACCAGTTAGAGGCATGGAGGGTGTCGGCGTGATCACTCGGGAGAAAGGGAAGGAGAAGAAAATCTCCAGTGAAGGACGTATCTGGCGGTCGTGAAAGTGCAGAGCGCAGACAATCTAAGACAATCAGCGCGGATGACTGTGTTCAGGGTATTAAATCCGCCGTTAATGTGCCCCAGGGAATGGGCTTATTGTCTGTAGGTGGGAAGTGAAGGCAGGTTAAGAGCTTGGTGCTCCGAGTAGGCGGCGTTAGCACGGTATACGCTACGGCATTAGCCATGTCTGTTTCTGCAGACTTATGGACGAAATGATTAGCATGTGTTGCTAATATTCCATAGATCTCAAACAGTTTGGAGCAATCAGTTTCCGAGAACTTCCCGGTGATGCCTGGAGCTGTGGATGATTCCATTATGAGTGAGAAATCTGCATAGCATCGGGAATAAAGCCAATGATCCAGTGGCACCTCATTAGCATTGATGGAATGTACACAGTATGGCCAAAAGTATGTGGACATGTTACCATCACCCCTATATGAGTTTGCTGGGCATTCCATTCCCAAACTATGGGCAGTATAATGGGGTTGTCTCCCTGTTGACTTCCTCTGCTCCGCTGGGAATGCTTTTGTAGTGGGAATGTTTGCCTATTCAGCCAAGAGACCATTTGTAGGGTCTGAAAAACAGTCCTAGCCCTAGCCTGTCCCTCCAGCCTTTGGAGGCAACACCAGAACAAGAACTGTGCATCAGTGGCTTCATTAAAAGGGTCTCCATGGCTGAGCAGCTGCACCCATGCCTAAAGCTCCACCATTGGACTCTGGAGCAGTGGAACCTGATGGAGGAATCTGGGTTTGGTGGATGAATCCAGGAGAACTCTTCGTGCCGGAATCCAGAGGGCCTACAGTTTGGAGGAGGGGGGATAATAGTTTAGGAGGGTTCAGGATTTGGGTTCTTAGATCCAGTGAAAGGTGGTGTTAATGCTACAGCACACAAAGACGTTCTACAAGGTTCTATGTTCCAGCTTTGTAGCAGCAGTTTCCTGTTCCAGCATCAATGTGTCCCTGTCCACAATACCGGATCCGTAAAGACACGGACAGAGGAATTTGGTATGGAGGCCGGCACAGAGCCCTGATATCAACCCCGATGATCACCTTTGGGATCAACGGGAACATTAACTGAACTAACGGACCAACTGAACAGCCCTTTTGACTGAAGGGCCTGCACTCCTTTGTGGAAAACTCCCCAGAATGCTAACGGGGGTAGGAACTCTGTACTAATGTCCATGGTTTTAGAATGGGATGTCCAACATACGGTCAGATGTCCACATACTTTTGTCTCTTTTGTGTCTCGTTCGCTGCCTCTGTTCTGCTTTAATTATGATTACATGGCATCTCCACTTCCTCTTCATGTCAGGGTCTTTCTCTCCCACAGTACTGCGTGTCCTCATTCTGAGGCTTTCAGACAGCGGGCACCCAACATCACCCCACCATGGCCTGCACTTACAGAATCATTTTTTTGCTCTGCTGTGCAGTCCTATTTGGATCGGCATGAACAGTACACGCCTGCAGCCATCTGGAACACATACTCTCCATCACCGCTGTAACCAACACCAGGAGAGCCACCCCGAGCTCCTCAGGCTAGCTACCTGTTTATAGCTTCAGTAGTTATTTGAGTGTGGGGACCGGGGACACAACAAAGAACCTGCAGTGCTGACTCCCATCTTCTGCTCAGCGCTGATCTTCAGGGACTCTTCGTTAATTCAGAAGCACTAGCTGATGCAAACCTCCAGCCTGCAGACACGGCCTACATGAAAATCTGATCCGTGGCTATATGTAGCACCATCTCCATTCAGCCGTCTTCTCACAGTGGAGGGATGGATGTGGGTGTTTTCGGGTCTGAAGAAAAAGGGGTGGGGCTTGAAGTTCTCCTCTTTCTCAAAGATGAAAGCTAGAAGTGATGTTGATCTGATGGGACCGGTGTTGGTGGGTCTACCATTTCCCCAGCATTGGTGGCGTCAGATACTCATGTCAGACCATTTCGGATCACTCCGACTCAGAGGTACTGGATGGAGATCATACATGCTGCACTGTCAGTGGGTGAACACTAAAGTAGCTGAGGGGACATATAGACGTATTAGCTCACCGGCTGTCCCCTGTGACTGAAATCTACCTGCTGGCATCTAATACCTCCATGAGCACCGGCAACACCTGGGACTGGATCGGGCATGTACTGGACGAGTTTCTGGATGTAGCCACATCAATGCTCAGACACTCTTTGGTGGGCCAGATTTGGTGGATGCCTTCCCTGGCACAGTTCCGAGGAGAATTCCCTGTAGACTGGGATTGTATCCACTGCTGGTAGACCCGTATGACCGTACGCTTCCACACACCTGCAGATTCAGCTACTTCCTTCACACTATGGTCTTTGGCCACGCCCACATGCAGTCCCTCCTTTTAGCCAATCATTAACATCTGCTCTGGAGCCATTTTCCACACATGGAACGAGACATTCCCTGCACTGTAGCACCTCCTCCCAATCTATGGATCCCGTCACTCACACCCCACAGGTATTTATAGACCCATCATCCTCATGCAGGTCCATCTGCTGGAGCCTGGAGGTACTTAATTGGCTCATTACCACTGTGACTTGTTTACAGTCATTGTTAGGAAAGACTTTATAAACACTGACTCCTCAAACGTCCTCCCATCAATTAGCTTCCATGGGCTCCTCTAAGCAGCTGCCCAGCACTCCGATCCTTACAGTTACTGATGCCCACAAAGCAGGAGAAGCTATGAGAAGATTTCTCAGGAAGCCGGTTCCTCAGTTCATAATGTCATGAAGCAATGGCTGTTAGGACGGTGGAGAACCAGTTGAGTTCTGGAAGACGGAGAAAACTTTCTGGGAGAGCACAGAGCTGAATCCATCATGCTTTGGGCTTGTGTTCCAGCCAGAGGCACATCTAAGAATACCTCGCTGATGGAGAAAAGTATGGGTAGAATTAAATACCCACATATTCTGGAAACAAACATCACACCATCTATAAAAAAGCTGGAGACGAAACAGGATAATGACCCTAAACACACCTCAAAACCACCAAGGGACCACCTTAAGAGACGCCTTAACAGAATTGGAAATTGATCTCAGAAGGGGGGTGCATGCAAGACGGCACAGGAGCCTTACAGAACTAGAAGCCCTGTTGTACTAGCAGGCTCTCACACTCTGCGATACTCTCCATTGGGGTGTTCCTAAGTACTGACCAGGCAGGGTTCTAAAAGGTGAGACATGTGAGGCAGGTGACCCTCAGAGACACTGGTTTATCATGCACTGGGCAGTTTTGAGATTTTGGGCCATTTTGCTTCCACGCCATGTGTTCTTTCCGTCTACAGGAAAGGTATATGATCCACATTTCGGGTTTTATTCGTCTGCTCTTTGTTAGTTCATGTTTGTAGATTCTCCTCAGTTTAGGAAGTTAGTGCTCCAATGTGGTGCTCCGTATTCCGACTGCTGATCTCTTTCTTCCCTGCAGAGTTATCAGATCAAATTACAGGAATTTCCTTCGTATCAGTAAGCATTCATGAAGGGAAACAGGGATTTAAACCTGAGCATGAAATCTCATTGTCTGGTGTCGTTTTTGACAATGTGATCCACTTCTGGGTTTTGTTTGTGTGGCATCTTTTAGTCTCAGAATGCTGGAAGAAGATTCTACAGGCAGAGACATACTCACTGTTAACTACGCATCATGGCTGCCTCGAGTATCCTGTGCCCACTTGGTGCGTCAGCACGTCCTCAGATACTAACACCACCTGTATGTGAGGTGCAGTACACAGAGACACACTAGGGGGCAGTGGGAAGCTCAAAAGAAAGGCAGTGTGATCAAGTCCACAATCAGCCAGATCTGTAAGATGTGTTCTTGTCGCTGCATAGGGACAGATGTGCTTGTCAGAACAGCTGGCGAGACATGATGCGGCTGGTTGTCTACGCGAACGCACGACCCAACAGCCAGTACACGCCTTTACCAAGTGTATCAATGTGCGAACTGTCATTGGGATGTGTAGATAGCACCTGAAGGGTTGTCAATGTGATAGACAGCTGGTGAATAGTTTCTCCATTCAGTCCAGATGTTTCTATACATAATGTGTAATACTGAGGTTTGGTTAGATATCATTGCAGCCTGAGTCTGTGCAATAGTCAGCATTTATGGCTGTTACAAAAAAAAAAAAACCTGATCATCCACTGTTCAGATTTCTGTTCTGGAAATATATGCAAATTAGCACATATTAAGAATGATAATGCCTCATTTGCATATTTAGGCATACAATTTAGGAAACCTTTTATTACCTAAATAGTGGTCTTAATGCCTGTAGTCACCTGGAGGAGTTTCTTGGTGATCTCTAGTAGTATCTTCATGCCTTCTGGAAATCGGCTGATCCTCTACCTCACCGCATGCCGCTGTATATACGAGCGCATGGCGAGCTCTTCCTCTCTCCTGGCTGATTGTCGCGTCCGGTTGCGGGTTGTGTGAGTTAACACGGCCCCGTGTCAGCCTTCGCCTCTTCCGCAGGCCCTGAACAACAGCCGCTCATGGAGGCTAAACCGCTTTGCCAGCCTATCAAACCAAAGTGTGAAATGGAAGCGACCACTCGCGGTGACCAACGTGAATTAGCCCATGGTGAAGCGCTCCTCGCCCACCCCCAGCGTCCACCCACTCAGCTGTCCTTTAGCACTCGCTTTTCTGCTGGAGACGAGCACTTTTCCCTTGTATATATGTTTTTCACCGCGCATTGTTTTGATGAGCCAACAGCCGGCCCCTGGGGGGCTTCTGACGTGCAGCTCTCCAGCCTCCGTCAACCCCCTCACTTCACTTCAGAGGGGAAACCAAAGAGAGAGAGAGAGAGAGAGAGAGAGAGAGAGAGAGAGAGAGAGAGAGAGAGAGAGGCTGTGACCATGTAGCATCTTTACTCCTTCAGTACTCTTGCTCACAGTTGGCTAGCAGTGCAGTACATTCACCAGCATCACCTAGTCAGTATCTGTTACAGGTACAGAAGAAAGGCAGTGGTCAGGTGACCTTGAATTCGCTTGTGGCACAAAAGCACTATTTGTTCAGTAGCCTGTTTTTTACAGGCGGCGTTTAGCTGGAGCTCTTATCCATAGTCATAATAGGCCAGTGTGGTGTTAGGGGTCTTACCCAAGGACTCTTACTGGTGTAGCACAGCGTAGTCACCCAGACTGGGATTCGAACCCAGCTGGTGAGGTAGCTCCCAGCTAGGTGATAGTCATATCCACTGCACCACATCAACTGCACATGAGCTGAACTCATGGTTGGGACTACGGGTGAGACTCCGCTGCTACATAGGGTGGAACTGTTAGCTACTACAGATCACTATAGAGCTTCTAACTAGTTTTCTAAAATTGTATGTATGCAAATGAGGCGATATCCAATTAAACTGGTGCTAATTGGGGTACAATTCAAGAACAACCATCTGAACACTGGACAAAGCAATATCAGCCATCAAATCCCATTTCCCCATGTTTCCAGACATCAACTGTTCCATAACTCTACCACCAGTGATGGCTTCCACTTACACACTTCCTCTGTAAAGACCTGTCAGAAATATACACACCCCGGACAGAAACCGAGACCCCTCTGTGATGGGTTAGGGGTTAATTAGGTGGAAACGGGTTCTTTGGTGGAGGTGGCCCATGTGAACCATGGTGCCTACACTAACCCAGTTTCCCCCTATAGCTCATCGTCTTACCGAAGAACATAACATTCCTATCCCGGTATTCCAGGATGACAGTTCTGGCGTTCCCAAGGGCTGCAAATGTGACTGACTGGCATGATGAACATTCAGGAGCATTATCACATGGACTGGCACACAAAGTCCACAGATTTAAATCCTCCTGGAAATCTGTAGGAACAACCAGTACAACTCCAAGGATGGCATCCACCAAATCTGGACCACCTGACCAACTCTTTGATGTAGGAGTGTCTGAACACTGATGTGGCTACATCCAGCAACTGGTCCAGTACATATCCGATCCAGTCCCAGCTGTTACTGGTGCTGGTTGAGGTGTTTGGTACAGTTCACAGGTCAGGTCACAGGAGGTCATTTACTATCTGGTGGGCTTATGAAAGAAATGAAGGGGCAGCATTGTGACCAGTGGTTGTCTGTGAAATCAAAATCATGGTTCTTGATAGGTTCTGTAGTAGAACCATTGGCATGGAGAATGTATTAATACTATGGTTCTATAGGGCACCAAACTGGGTTCGTCTCTTGTAGGAACAAAATTGACATGGTATCATTTGACATCAGCGCTTTTTGGTGCTACATGGAACCAAAGAACGTTCTACGCCCTTTCTTTATCAGCCTGAACAATCATTTAGGCATGGATCCATTTATATGGTTTATGTTCCACATAGAACCAGGGTCTTTACTAAAGACCGCCCAGAGTCTAACCAACCTGGTCCGTAGCGGTCAACGGCCTCCGGTGGGTTTCTGCGGACCTCCACATATCTGTGAGTAGTGGTTAGTGTAGCTCAGCGGGTAACGCCACTACCCAGAGTGCCATCTCTACATGTGGGAGACTGGGGTTCAAATCCTGGTCTGGGTGACCATGCTGTGCTACACTAATAAGAGTCCTTGGGCAAGACTCCTAACGCTACACTGGCCCACCTGTAGAGATGGTAGAATCAAGAGCAGTGGAACAGGCTGATCACTGTGCCGCAGTGGGAACACACACACACACAAACATACAGTGTTATTACAGCAACACCTGTCCCTTTCTTCACCCTGAAGTTAAAGAGGGAAAGACATTTGGAAAAGTGTTCCACACAACAATGAACAGGAACAGCTGTGTAACTGTGGGCGGTGATGTAAGCCCAGACCACTCACATGGTCCTTCCATCTGACGTATATATATATATATATATATGACCTATATATACTCTGCATTAAATATATATATATATACATAAGCCAGGTCAGAATTCTAGCCTAATGAAGGCCATACCAAATTCCAGCCTTCCGGAAGCCATACTGTATTCCAGTGGTATTCTTATGGAAGCCATGCCTGTATCCCAGCCCTTTGGAAGCCATGGCAGTATTCCAGCCCAGGAACACGCCTTGTGACCGGAGGGGTTAAGGGTTCGATGAATTGGGTGTGCACCAGTTTCTAGGATAACCTTCTCCAAAGGTTCTCCAAACAGGCTTTGTTGGGTGTAATGAAGTCTGTTTCCTAGAAAGACGTTTTCCCGTCAGTGGTTCCTAGAAAGCGGCTCTCTGCGAGTGAGCATGCTCTCTGTGAGGATTCATTAAATACGGCGTGTCTTCTTGTCTCTCGGATCTCACTTAGGATCTCTTTGATATCTCTGTCCATTTAGTAAGAATAGCTGCCTCTGTAGAGCTGGAGTGATATCACACCCTGCTCAGCTCTAATTCACATCACCACCATACTGAATCCTTAAGGTGGAACATAAAGGATCCAATTTCCCTGGTAATAGCACCACTCTGACTCTGGTGTCAGCCATCATCTCTTTTTCTAATTTATATGGTGACATTTATCTCTTCTCCTATTCCGATCATCCCACCATCTCTCTCTCTCTCTCTCTCTCTCTCTCTCTCTGTGTAATGGAATGGAGTGTGTGCTTCTGGTCTCTCTCGGGGGAGTGTTTAGTGCAAACAGATCCGGCGGAAGCCGAGAGAAGAGCACAGGGAGCTTTAATCTCTTCCCTCGTAATGGCTCCCTCAAACATTACAGCGTCACTCCGCATTCAAATTCCCCCACATTAATCTCCTTCATGGGCCGAACGACTCGGGCAGAGTATCTAACGTTGTCTGACCGCTGTGGAGACCGTGATTGTGTTGGTCCTCTATACATTAAAGTCCAGGCCTGTATTGATGACCATCCCGTGATGCTGAACTGCCAGTTGTCGTTGTGTTGTAACAAAGCAGCTTCACAGAGAATCCGGATCCAAGCCCCAAGCCAAGGGAAGAGGAAGAACCCTCAAGAGGAACCAACACTCAGCGTGGGTAAGCCATTCTCTTCAGGACGACAAGGCGGTGCCCTACAGGACTCTGCCTACAGGACACTGACCACAGGACGCTGCCTACAGGACACTGACCACAGGACGCTGCCTACAGGACGCTGACCACAGGACACTGCCTACAGGACGCTGCCTACAGGACGCTGCCTACAGGACGCTGCCTACAGGACTCTGCCTACAGGACGCTGACCACAGGACACTGACCACAGGACGCTGACCACAGGACGCTGACTACAGGACTCTGCCTACAGGACGCTGACCACAGGACGCTGCCTACAGGACGCTGCCTACAGGACTCTGCCTACAGGACGCTGACCACAGGACACTGACCACAGGACGCTGACTACAGGACTCTGCCTACAGGACGCTGACCACAGGATGCTGCCTATAGGACCTTGCCAACAGGACGTTCACCTCAGGATGCTGCCCACCAGACACTGACCACAGGATGCTGCCTACAGCACGCTTCCCATGGGACCTTGCTGAGAGGACACTGCCTATAGAATTCTGCCTACAGGATGCTGCCCACAGGACCTTGCCCACAGCACCTTGCCAACAGGACATTCCTCTCAGGACACTGCCCACCAGACGCTGACCACAGGACGCTGCCTATAGGACCTTGCCAACAGGACGTTCACCTCAGGATGCTGCCCACCAGACGCTGACCACAGGATGCTGCCTACAGGACATTCCCTCAGTTCCCCTCAGAACAGGACGTTCCACTCAGGACCCTTGCGAATGAAGCTCTGTACAGGTCCGACACGGCCCACCTCTGAACATGCCACACAGGTAAGCAGGGTCATAGATAAGCTCGGGCACAGAGAGGAAGCCCGCCTGTTAACACCTGTAGCGGTTATCTAATGCCATACAGTCAATTCCTCAATCTATCACCGTGATAGTCTTTGAAAAGGGCAGGAAAGGGCAGCGATTGTGTAAAAGGGCAGCGACTGTGAGGCTTTACTTTCTTAGAACGGACATACGGCACCGACTTCTCCTCTCCAAAGAGCAGCCTCTGTTTATTTGTGCGGGCTGACTGTTGATGTGTTGACCGAACCAAAGCCTTTCAATTCATTCAGAGCGGGTTTGGTGTGAGGTGGTTCAGATGCCCTTTGCAGTGGTGGTGATGGGAACCGGGGTCCATGTCTACAACACACATAGATATGTTATTGATTATCTAGACCACCAGTGAACCTACACGTGTCTTCTGAGGGTTATATGGAATGTTGATGATGGGAAAATCTGGAAAACCTGGAAATACTAAGTTTTTTTGGGGAATTACAGTCATCATCAAAAGAAGGAGGTGTGGGAGTGCAGGTGTGTGGGGAAGGAGGATAAAGGTGACCAGGATCAATAACTGATGATAAATGTAGACTGATATGATCAATATTTATTGAGCTACACATACAGAAGTCTGTCTCTCAGTATGGCGTCGGGCCGCCGTGTTTGCTAACCCAACACGCCAGACGTCTCGGTATGGAGCTGTAGAGGTTCCTAATGGAGTCCTGTGATAATCCATCCCATGCAGCTTGAACATCCTCACACAGTTCCTGCAGATGGTGCGGTAGGGGTGGAGGTGGAGGGACACCAGGCCTTCTGGACGTGTGACAAACCGTTGATCTTGGTGCTGACCACGGTGCCTCTACACACGGATTCGTTGGGCGTCTCCACCAAGACTAAAGCGGGACTCGTCACTGAAGATGACCCGCTGCCATTCTGAGTCACTCCATGACAGTCTGGTACGACACCACTGCAGTCTTTGGTGACGGTGACGTGGTGTTAAGGACAGTCGTGGTAACGGTCTGTGTGCATGTAGCCCTGTGTTCAGACACTGCTACTGAACTACATAGTGGCGGTTTTGAGGATGATCTGAACATTCTCCACGCTTTCCACGTCCAGACCTGGAGCTCTGCAGGTGTGCCCACTCGAGCTGATTCTTCTCACCACGCTCCTGGAACCCGTAGCAGGTGCAGACTGAGGCAGAAACACCTCCTAGATGACCATCATTTCCTGATGTGGACCAGCTCCATCATGCCTGGGCATTTCAATGGCTGGCAAATTGGTCCAACTGTGTTGGAACCAGTGATGGTGGTGGGGCAGGCCATGATATCAGAGCGCATTCAAGGCTAATGCCACACGGCATTGGCGTTCAGCTGCGATGCTAACTGCTGTGGTGAAACCGGATCCTGCCCATGCCTTTTAGTGCAATCAGTCTCAAGCACTTCACTGGTCTGGCTTTTCTGCCGCCGCCGGTTCTGCGGGAAAATACGGACCGGCTACATGCGACTTCCCTTGTGTGAGGTTCTCGCTGACGGTACGAGCTGGAAAACATCATAAAGCCACTT
>JAMWET010007580.1:85000-105000 GCA_024036415.1 Prochilodus magdalenae | reverse complement strand
ACCTTTACATAAAAAAATAGATATTTTTGTCCTGGATTTCAAAGAAATTACTATAACTGACCTGCAGTTCAAACACACCAAAAACATCCCACAGACACACCACTGACATCCCACAGACACACCACTGACATCCCACAGACACACCACTGACATCCCACAGACACACCACTGACATCCCAGCAGATACACCACCACCAACATCCCAGCAGACACACCGCCAACAACGTCCCACAGACAAACCACTGTCATCCCACAGACACAACGACACCATCCCACAGACACACCACTGACATCCCAGCACACACACACCACCACCAACGTCCCACAGACACACCACCACCACCATCCCACAGACACACCACCACCAACATCCCAAAGCCACACCACCACCAACATCCCACAGACAAATCACCACCAACATCCCAGCAGACACACCACTGACATCCCACAGACACACTACCAACATCCCACAGACACACCAACACCATCCCACAGACACACCAACACCATCCCACAGACACACCACTGACATCCCAGCACACACACACACACCACCACCAACGTCCCACAGACACACCACTGACATCCCAGCACACACACACACACCACCACCAACGTCCCACAGACACACCACTGACATTCCACAGACACACCACCACCAACATCCCACAGACACACCACCACCAACATCCCACAGACACACCACCACCAACATCCCACAGACACACCACCAACATCCCACAGACACACCACCAACATCCCAAAGCCACACCACCACCAACATCCCACAGACACACCACCACCAACATCCCACAGACACACCACCACCAACATCCCAGCAGATACACCACCAACATCCCACAGACACACCACTGACATGCCAGCACACACACACACCACCACCAACGTCCCACAGACACACTGACACCATCCCAGAGACACACCACCACCTTCCCACAGACACACCACTGACATCCCAACAGACACACCACCCACATTACAGCAGACACACCATCAACAACATCCATGTGAAGCCCACCCACCACGGTTCACTCCTGTGGGCTGACTCCCTCTGGGTGCAGCTGCTCTAACGATGAGAGTATGCAGATCGTTACTGTGGTGGTGGGCTGTTAGACGCGGTAATGAGGCTTTTACTGAGTTTGTTTTCATTAAAATATAATGTGTTCTGGAGTGACCTCTCCGAGTCAAGCTGACGAGTGGACGATACGGGAGGCCGGCCTACCGGGTCAGGACCAGTGCTTTGTCTGTTACACAGGAGTCGGGTGCAGCTGTACCTTTCCCAGGCTCAATCAAGCCGTCTTTACACTGTTCACTGTACTATCAGCAGAAACACGCTGCTCACGTCTTCAGCCGTTTAATAAAAGAGAAAATATCTTTCCTGGATAAAAAGAGAAAAACTGATGAACACACGGATACAATCAAAGGCTTCAGACAAGTGCAGGTGCGGGGAGCTCAGTCAGACCCCGTAGAAAGTGTCTTGGTGGAGCACCACTGAGTGTGAAGGTATGCCGCGCTGGAGTATCATTAACCTTCTGGTGCAAAGTGTCATCACCCCATACGGCACGATTCGGTGATTACCTGCCCCACATTAGCACGCTCACCTGGAAAGTGATAATGGGATAATTCAGGATGGGACTGCAGAGGAGATGTGTGTTCTGTAAAGAGCGTGCAGGGTGGATCAGAGAGGGAAGTACGGACTCAGTATGTCCCGCTTTCAGAAGCAGGTGCTGGGTCTCGCTTCAGACCGCATGTTTACCATTTACCTCAGTCCAAGTAGAGTCTGTAGTCACCTGTTACCTGTCACCTGTCACCTGTCAACTGTCTCCTGTCACCTGTCACCTGTCACCTGTCACCTGTCTCCTGTCTCCTGTCAGCTGTCAGCTGTCACCTGTCACCTGTCACCTGTCACCTGTCTCCTGTCACCTGTCACCTGTCTCCTGTCTCCTGTCTCCTGTCACCTGTCACCTGTCACATGTCACCTGTCTGTAAATCAGTCTATAAATCAGGACATTACAAAGAAACAGAAATACAGAGCATTTTTAAACTGGGTAGACTCAGCCCTGTCTCAGACTCTATGGTATTTATACACAGCCCTGTCTCAGTCTCTATGGTATTTATACACAGCCCTGTCTCAGACTCTATGGTATTTCTACTCAGCCCTGTCTCAGACTCTATGGTATTTCTACTCAGCCCTGTCTCAGACTCTATGGTATTTCTACACAGCCCTGTCTCAGACTCTATGGTATTTCTACTCAGCCCTGTCTCAGACTCTATGGTATTTCTACACAGCCCTGTCTCAGACTCTATGGTATTTCTACTCAGCCCTGTCTCAGACTCTATGGTATTTCTACTCAGCCCTGTCTCAGACTCTATGGTATTTCTACTCAGCCCTGTCTCAGACTCTATGGTATTTCTACTCAGCCCTGTCTCAGACTCTATGGTATTTCTACACAGCCCTGTCTCAGACTCTATGGTATTTCTACACAGCCCTGTCTCAGACTCTATGGTATTTCTACACAGCCCTGTCTCAGACTCTATGGTATTTCTACACAGCCCTGTCTCAGACTCTATGGTATTTATGCTCAGCCCTGTCTCAGACTCTATGGTATTTCTACACAGCCCTGTCTCAGACTCTATGGTATTTCTACACAGCCCTGTCTCAGACTCTATGGTATTTCTACTCAGCCCTGTCTCTCTGCTCAGCCCTGTCTCAGACTCTATGGTATTTCTACTCAGCCCTGTCTCAGACTCTATGGTATTTATGCTCAGCCCTGTCTCAGACTCTATGGTATTTCTACTCAGCCCTGTCTCAGACTCTATGGTATTTATGCTCAGCCCTGTCTCAGACTCTATGGTATTTCTACACAGCCCTGTCTCAGACTCTATGGTATTTCTACTCAGCCCTGTCTCAGACTCTATGGTATTTATGCTCAGCCCTGTCTCAGACTCTATGGTATTTCTACTCAGCCCTGTCTCAGACTCTATGGTATTTATGCTCAGCCCTGTCTTTTTTTGGACATGTCATGGACGTGATCGTGTTTATACTCTGACTTGTCCTGGACTTTAGAGCTCCAGCGAACACTGCTTACTGTCAAACATGGCCAAGTGAGCTTCCTCCACACGATAGCTGTCAGAGAACGGTTTGCCATTAACCTTCAAGTCTACACATTCTTCCTTTTGTCATATTTTCCATTCCTTAATCCAATGGAGGCGACGGAACGTGTAGAACCATAACTCTTTTGAGAAAGTCGGCTTACTTCAGGCAGTAGAAGAGGTTGTGATGTTGGCGCAGATGCTTGCCAGGCATGGATCTGCCATTCAAGCAGGTTTTTCTCCCACTGCTTGGCCAGAGAACGCGCCAGCTGTCACGTAGATGAAAACCTGTGACCAAGCTAACGCGACAGACAGGTCAATCTCTGAATGTGCTGTACCTTCACATGACAGTGTTCTGCAGTGTACTGGGGTTTTTGTTCATTCACAGAGGACGTGTCAGATATGTGTTCACAGTTGTTCTTGATCCTCTAAATGCTGCACTGCCGCACAAATCTCAGTAACCCGCGTACCTGAGGTACCTGCTCACCAGTCTCTCTCACCCAACTCTCTTCCTCTCTGAGAAAGCACCTGAGTGATCACATGGGAGCACCGGAGCTGCTAGAGTCACCAGAGCTTCGTCTCCTGCCCTGTCCCTCTCCTGCTCGTCAGCCAGCTTGACTAAAACGGCTGCACCAGAGCCACCAGCTTCTGGCACTGATGGTGAGCTCTGTCCCTGACTTTGACCTTCCACATTACCTCCTCCTGGATTACAGAGGCGGGTTCTGAACGATGCTTCAAGCTCCTTAATTGGATCTGCTCATACGTCTCATTAGCTCTGTCCTTCTCTCTTCATCTGGTGCAGACCAGAGGGGATGGGATCCCCTGCTAGACCCTGGGTTCCTCTCAGGGTTTCTCCCTCTTGCTCTAAGGGACATCTCCCTTGCCACTGTCGCCTCAAGGGGGGCTTGGACCCCGGCTCCCTGTCTTATGTCCAGACATGGACTCCTTTGGTTTTCCTTTCCTTCCATAAACTGGTTTTCTGTGAAGCTGCTTTCAGACAACATTAGTGGTAAAAAACTTCAATGAATGATTGATGGATTGATTGATTGATTGCTAGGAAATGGGCAGAGTAAGGAAGTAGATGTTTTCTGTGCAGAATAGGATGCTAAGAATTAGAATGAGCTTGGAGCGTCTAAGACGTTTGCGCATTATTAACTCTGAGCGAGTCGCGCTGCATTACTGTCAAACAGCCCTGATAAATCTCTGCTAAAACTCCTCATAATCTGGAGCCCATGCTGTGACTCTGTAATGGAGGAAATGACAGAACCAAACCGAATCCAAGTGTAACCATATGCTAACCGGCTGATCAAAGCAGGGAGACCAGATCCGAGAATCAGGAACTCACAAGACAGTGACCGAGCCCCCTGTGACTGAAACATATCTAACACCCTGTAACCCCACCCAGTACCAGCTGGGACTGGATCGGGCATGTACTGGACGAGTTTCTGGATGTAGCCACATCAGTGTTCAGACACTCTCACATCAAAGAACTGGTCAGCTGGTCCAGATGTGGTGGAGGCCTTCCCTGGCACAGTTCCGAGGAGAATTCCCTGTAGGCTGGGATTGTATCCACTGCTGGTAGACCCGTATGACCGTACGCTTCCATACACCTGCAGATTCAGCTACTTCCTTCACACTATGGTCTTTGGTCACGCCCACATGCAGTCCCTCCTTTTAGCCAATCATTAACATCTGCTCTGGAGCCATTTTCCACACATGGAACGAGACATTCCCTGCACTGTGGCTCGGTATGGAGCTGTAGAGGTTCCTAATGGAGTCCTGTGATAATCCATCCCATGCAGCTTGAACATCCTCACACAGTTCCTGCAGATGGTGCGGTAGGGGTGGAGGTGGAGGGACACCAGGTTATCTGGACGTGTGACGACAAACCGTTGATCTCGGTGCTGACCACGGTGCCTCCACACACGGATTCGTTGGGCGTCTCCACCAAGACTAAAGCGGGACTCGTCACTGAAGATGACCCGCTGCCATTCTGAGTCACTCCATGACAGTCTGGTACGTCACCACTGCAGTCTTTGGTGACGGTGACGTGGTGTTAAGGACGGTCGTGGTAACGGTCTGTGTGCATGTAGTCCTGCGTGGTGCAGCCGTCTGCCGATGGTGCTGCACTAACAGGATGACTCATGGAGGACACCACTGCTCGCTGGAGGTCTGTAATGGTGGTGTTGGGTCAGTCAGGTACAGAGATAAGACCCGCCCCTGATTACGTCACATGTGCCACTGATGTCTTATCCGCCGGGTGTTTTCCAGAGGTCGTATCCACTGTAAACCATGAGTGAACTGAGAGTGTATCTGTGAGTGGAGGAAGACGGCGGAAGGAAAAGTAGTTCCTATACCACACCGTCATTTTCCGCAGCCGTGTTGTTTTTACTGAGAGCTAGTTTACACCTGCATGCTAAGCACCAATCACTAAATGATATTTTCTCCCAGACCTGATTCCTAAAAGTTAATCACCTTAATAATTGGTAATACCCATACCGAGATATCCCTCCGCCCTAGTTAAATCCATCCACACAAAGTTAACTTCCTGCTGTCTCCAGTTGAGTTTTCCCCGGCGCTGACCGGACTGACCTCACCAAAGCTAACTACACACATCTCTGATCCTTAAAGATGCTCAAATATATGCATTTTGAAAAAAGGCCAAACATGTCGTGAGTTTTGGTGATTAAACAGCCTCCTTTTTTAATTACGGAGCCGGAGCACGCTGTGATGTATATTTCAGCGCTAATTAGCATAGCTTCCCGAGGGAAGGGAATGATTAGAAGTATAAAGAGTCATGAATGGATGATGTGTGCCGAGTCGGAGCTGGAAGGCCGTTTGAAGGCATCTCTAAGCTTATCAGCACCAGGCCGAACGCCACACACACACGCGCGCACAAAGCACCACCGTAAATGTCAACTGCATAAAGATGCCTGGCGGAACGCTCACGGGAAGCTCGCCAGCTACTGACTCGTACAGACCACTGTCTTAGCCCCACGTGCTCCGCGCTCTTATTTGCTTTGAGGGAAATTCCAAAGACCTCTCGAGCAAGTTCCGCTTAAAGGAGCGGTATGTGTCCTCTAGTGGTGGGCTCGTGTATCACAGGACAGTTTTTTGGAATAGGGACCGGTGCCAGCCTTGAGTTTGGATTTTCCTGGTGCACCTTAAATGGTGCTGTGGTTGCATCCTGGTGTCTGAGGTTAGATAACTAGAGCAACATTTAAGGTGGAATGTAGAACCTGACGGAGCTGGCAAATAAGTAGCTGATTGTCAGCACTAGAATATAAAAGCTCTGCCATTTAAGGTGGAATGGGAAACGTTGAACAAGAAGCTGGTAAATAAGAACATGGTTGTCAGGTAAATGAAACACCATTTAAGGTGGAACAGAAAAATTTGAATGACGGAAAAATTTTGAATGAATTTGACAAATAAGAAGTTCATTGTCAGTAACAGAACGTAAATGCTGCACCATTTAAGGTGAATTTAAAAATTTTAACAAGAAGCTGGCAACTAAGAAGCTGATTGTTGCTAAATACTGCACCATTTAAGGTGGAACGGAAAATTAAAACACAAAGCTGGGAAAAAAGAAACTGAATGTCACCACCTGAACGTAAATAGTGCACCATTAAAGGTGGAATGGAAAATTTTGAATGAGAATTTTACTAATACGAAGCTGATTGTCAGTGACAGAATGTAAAAGCTGGACCTTTTAAGGTGGAATGGTAAAAGTTGATGAAGAAGCTGTATTTCTGCCTTGTAGTTTTCATGCTGGTAATATTTTAATAATAAAATTTAAATTATGAATATATCCTAGCTGGAGTTTTACATCTGGAGCTACTGGTCACTCCAGGACTGTTCTTCTTTCTCCGTCTTCCAGCTGGAACTATAGCAACACCACGTCTGATCCACTCACACCACCACCATGTCAGTGTCACTGCAGTGCTGAGAATGATCCACCACCCACATCTTACCTGCTCTGTGGTGGTCCTGTGGGGGTGCTGACCATTGAAGAACAAGGTAATACAGTACACAGAGAAACAGATGGGCTACAGTCTGGACCTGTACACCTACAGAGTGTCCTGTATGGTCAGTGGAGCTGATGGAGTGGATGGCGGGTGGAGATACGGGGAGGTGGTTTTAATGTTATGGCTGATGGGTATATCTCTATATAACTCTCATTACCGTTTCCCCTCATGTATACAGGGTCCTCCTGTATTTCCAGGCCAGAGTTGCGCCCCTCCTTGGCTGAACACTGCAGTAACGAGCCATTTCTGAGGGAGCTTTCTTTGGGTTCCTCCTCTAACTCCCACACGCCGCTATCAGCGCTATCAGTAATTAAACAGAGCTGAATCTAGCCAGCTGTGTACATCTGCCTTGCAGATTGTATTTGAGCAGATTTCATTTTAGCTTCAAAGTTCAGACCATTTCCTGACAGATTCAGGCCCATCACCGCCGTGCACCACCACTCTACTGCTCCTGCCCTTTCTTTCCATATAAAAGCCAATTGTGGCCTTTGAAGCTAAATCCCCAGCAAAGCCTGTTCCCCCGCAGCAGGGCCGGCCGCGTCACGGGCGCACAGCGCGGACGCTTTCCTGGGAAATATCGGACAATATCAGTTTTTTCCTCCTGATTTCTCTCCATTAGTCCTCCCGGTGTCACCAACGAGAGATAGCGCGGCGTTAGCCAAATCTTACACGCCGAATGAATCTGTGAAAAGGTTAGTGCCGTGTGTAACATGCCAACTAATTGAAAGTGGATTCTCAAGGTGCTCTGAGAAAAGGTTAAACTCCATCTGCTCGCCGCGCGACGCTCAAAGAGAGAGTTCAGCCCAGAACACACATATTCATAGACACATAAGCCTGTCTGGAGTAACTTCATCAGGCTTCTGTAGGGTCACCGCGCAGGGCACATACCCTTCTAGGAGTCCCTGTTATAGCCCCGCCCTCAGCTCATGCCATAAACACTAGGACCTGTTAAAGCCCCCTCTGTGACGCCGGTCCCCAAGCTTAGGGGTGGGTGGAACAGAGGTTCATGTGTAAAGTGTGTTACTGGAATCTAGAAATAACGGTGTGTGCCTTCAGTGTGCTGTCTGTATGTACCGTTATCTTCCACCTGTCCTGGTTCTATACTTAAGAGCAGTAATTAAGTATCAGTACCTTCTACAAGTCACCCAGTACAATATTAGTGTAAAACTTTTAATTTATAAAGACTACAAATCTGTTGGTAGGCCCAGTTTAGTTTCATATGTGTGGACCACTGGTAAATCTACTTAAATGACAGTTAAGTGTATTTTAAGTTTGTAAATAATACCTTAATCAAAACCTAGTCGTATAATTTAAAGTGTAAAAACAGTAACATATAAGTGTTATGTTAAGTTTACTTAAAGGAAACTTAAAAGTATACCTGCAGTTTAAAAACTAGTAGGTCTATTCAGAGTATGCCTAAAAGTGTACTTTTATAAACTAAAATTAGTTTAAAAGCTAGTAAATTAGTAGTTTACCAAGAGTATATGATGAAAAGTGTATTTTTATAAACTAAAAGCAGTTTAAAAACTTAGGAACTAGTAGTTTACTGAGGGTATATACTTAAAAATGTACTTTTATAAACTAGAAGTAGTTTTAAAACTTAAAAACTAGAAGTTTACTGAGAGTATATAATTAAAAGTGTACTTTTATAAACTAAAAGCAGTTTAAAACTTCTAAACCTGTAGTTTACTGAGTATATGCTTAAAAGTGTACTTTTATAAACTAAAAGCAGTTTCAAAGCTTAAAAACTAGTAGTTTACTGAGAGTATATAATTAAAAGTGTACTTTTATAAACTAAAATCCATTTAAAAGCTATTAAACTGGTAGCTTACTGAAAGTATATACTTAAGTGTACTTTTATAAACTAAAAGCAGTTTCAAAACGTCTAAACTTGTAGTTTACTGAATATATACTGTACTTAAAAGTGTACCTTTATAAACTGAAATCCGTTTAAAAGCTATTAAACTGGTAGTTTACCGAGAGTATATACTTAAAAGAGTACTTTTATAAACTAAAAGCAGTTTGAAAGCTACTAAACTATTTCTACACCTGAAGTATACGTAAAGTGAAGTTTTAAGCGTTACAGTACACGTGCAGGTTTACTACTAGAACATTAATACGTGTCTACTCAGCCCGTAAAGTATACTCAGGAAATACACTTCAGCATTACTTAAGTCTACTTACTAAAGTGAGTTTTAAGTTTTTCGTAAGGGAATTCTGGTGTTTGTTTATATTTCCCCTATACCGCTGACACGAACAGATCCTGAACGAGAGAGGCTGTCTGATCCTGAGTGGATCTTGGGTTTAATCTGAAGCCAGATTTCTGGGCGGGGCTCTGGCGTATGTGTGTGAGTGACGCGAGAGTGAGATGTTAATGACATCCAGCTCGTGATAACCCGCTCTAATAGGAGGTGTACAAGGCCTTATAGGAGAAGGAGGCGTTTCACTGCGTGAGGCGCTCTGGAGGACCTAACCGCGTTACGGCTCCTGAGTGCTAGCACGTGGTTTGTTAGCGTATCGTGTGCTGATGTGTGCTAACTCTTATTAGGGCCCGTATGACCCTTGTTAGCTGAGTTAGCAGCTGCAGTGAGATATTAGTAGCTGCTGTGATTAGCGCTTAGCACTGTGGCAGTGTGTCAGAGCTGGTGTGAGCTGCTAGGCCTGTTAAATCCAGCTTGGTGTATGAGTGGTTTGAGATGTTCTATGTTACATAAAGCTTGTAAAGGACACGTGTTTGATCCCAAGCATGTTCTAGATCATGCATGTAGCACACACCATCATTTCATTTAGACCAGCCACACTCCTCAGGTCCCCCCACTGTGATGGGATATTCCAGCAGGATAATGCACCGTGCCATCGGGCCCAAGTGGTCCAGGATTGGTTCGAGGAACATTCTGGAGATGAATGGTGTGGTCTGCACATTTGCCTGACTTGAGCCTGGTCTAGTCTTTCTGGGATGTGTTGGCGAGGTCCATTCGCACCCAAGATCCTGGCTCCACAAATACCACGCAGTTGCTGGCTATCCAGATGGCATGGCTCAACATCCTTCCAGAAGTCTTCCCTCCACTTGTGTCTTTTGCTGGTTTGAGTCTTTGAGTCTGTTTTCAGTCTCCCTGAACCAGAATGCTAATGGCTAAGCGCTAATGACAGCAACTACAAACTCTCACTACAACTAAAAATGAAGCTAACTCTTAAACACGGCTAACAAAGATCACACCTGCCTTAACAACCCTCACGTCATTCACCCCACCGTCAGCAGACCATAAACGTCCTCCCGAACACGTGACTCAGAGAAGGCCTTCGTCTCTGCCTATTAGACTGGAGCACCAGTACAGCGGGTTGGTCACGTACTGGGGGACATAAATATCCCACTCCCTCCTCACACTGTGCAGGGACGTAGCTGTGGAATCGTGTGGTTGGCTGAAGGAATGAAAGGATGATTAAATGAAGGGTAAGGGTTTGAATTCTTACCTGATTGGGTCCCAGAGTTCAGGAAGCACTGAATAAGCCATAGTGTTGTTATCGGAGCCAGCTGAGAGCTGATTGGTTAGCATCACTGCTACTGAGAGCTGATTGGTTAGCATCACTGCTACTGAGAGCTGATTGGTTAGCATCACTGCTACTGAGAGCTGATTGGTTAGCATTACTGCTACTGAGAGCTGATTGGTTAGCATCACTGCTACTGAGAGCTGATTGGTTAGCATCACTGCTACTGAGAGCTGATTGGTTAGCATTACTGCTACTGAGAGCTGATTGGTTAGCATCACTGCTACTGAGAGCTGATTGGTTAGCGTCACTGCTACTGAGAGCTGATTGGTTAGCGTTACTGCTACTGAGGGCTGATTGGTTAGTGTTACTGCTACTGAGAGCTGATTGGTTAGCATCACTGCTACTGAGAGCTGATTGGTTAGCATCACTGCTACTGAGAGCTGATTGGTTAGCATTACTGCTACTGAGAGCTGATTGGTTAGCATCACTGCTACTGAGAGCTGATTGGTTAGCATCACTGCTACTGAGAGCTGATTGGTTAGCGTTACTGCTACTGAGGGCTGATTGGTTAGTGTTACTGCTACTGAGAGCTGATTGGTTAGCATTACTGCTACTGAGAGCTGATTGGTTAGCGTTACTGCTACTGAGAGCTGATTGGTTAGCGTTACTGCTACTGAGAGCTGATTGGTTAGCGTTACTGCTACTGAGAGCTGATTGGTTAGCATTACTGCTACTGAGAGCTGATTGGTTAGCATTACTGCTACTGAGAGCTGATTGGTTAGTGTTACTGCTACTGAGAGCTGATTGGTTAGTGTTACTGCTACTGAGAGCTGAATGGTTAGCATCACTGCTACTGAGAGCTGATTGGTTAGCGTTACTGCTACTGAGAGCTGATTGGTTAGTGTTACTGCTACTGAGAGCTGATTGGTTAGTGTTACTGCTACTGAGAGCTGATTGGTTAGCGTTACTGCTACTGAGAGCTGATTGGTTAGCATTACTGCTACTGAGAGCTGATTGGTTAGTATTACTATATAATCTATACTATATAATACTATATAATTACAGGAATAATGATTATATTAAATGATAATGATGATTGAATTCTCTGTGAGGACGGTAATCCCAGTATTCTATACGTTCACATATTAATCCGTATGGCTTTTCTGGGTGTAGCTGAGTGTTTTGCGCTGGAGAGGTTTAAAAAGTTTAGCTGAAGCGAGAGCAAAGCCCTGTCATCGCTAAGTTTCGGAACAGATGTTCTGGGAACAGATGCGTTGGCATCTTCCTGTGAGTGTGATTTATGGTATAGCGCACAGATTTGTTTATTATGTCAGTCTTTGCTTACAAAGTATGCTTTTAAAACCCATTTAGCTTTGTTGTTAGAAGCGATCACGCTCTCCCGGTAAAACATCACATAAGCACATTGTGCTCTGTGGCAGAATGAGCCTAGTGATGTACCGTGCCGCTCTGCATCTGCTGGGATTCTGCTGTTTAATTATTTTAAAAGACGTATAAAGCGCATGTTTATAATGTTTGAGTGGGTTTATTTACCAAACATACACGCTCCCTTTATCCCTGTTTATTTCACTGAGTCTTTAGAACTGATATATATATACAGCTATATGTGTACAGCTCTATAAATAAATCAGAGAGACTCTTCTTAGATCAGCATCTCCACATGTACAGCAGGTTCTCAGTGAGGAACCGAAGGTTGGGTTCTAGCTTTACTGGCAGATACAGTGAGCATCTGGTTCGTAAGAACAAGGTCCAGCAGCCAACACACAGGACAACACAGCTACAGACTGGCAGAGGGCCAAACCCCCTCTCTACTGACCGTGATGAGCGCCACCTCATTCCAATGTCCCTTACCCACCGTAAGATGACCTCGAGTGACCTACAGAGAGACTGGCGAGCGGTGGCTGGGGTGAGACGCACAGCGAGCATGGTTCTAAAAACAGGCTTCTGGAGGTCATTAGTGATTTTCTAAATAAACAGATCTAATACAATATCTGATCTGGAGTTTGGGAGACATGGTTCCAGTAGTGTAGAGAACCAAACAGAACCAACACAAACCCAGAACCGGTACAACTAGAGACACTGATCAGGTACAGGTGGGCTCTTACACAGTATTCATCCAGAGCTGTATATGTGTGTATATATCGCTGCTGTCTGAATAAAACCTCATATCTCCAAAATGATCAGGAGAAATCAAAGTGTACTTTTCACGTGAGTCGATGGAACCAAAGATCATTTACCCTTAAACCATAAATCAATCAATCAATCAATCAATCAATCAATCAATCAATCAATCAGTGACACAGGTAACAGGAGCTGTCTGGATAACTACCCTACATTCTAAACCTTATATAAATTCTATGTTTAGATTTTATGTCACACTTCTGGGTTTCCCCGTCTCCCTCGCTCCCCCTAACTCCACTTCCCAGAGGTCCTCACGTGATGACATCATGTCAGCCGGCTCTCACTGGAGCACGCTGATTACTCGCAATCGCCAGAATACTAGCCAGCTGAATTCTATTATCGTTGGTATATTAGCTCCCCTCATTCATGGGGTCATTGCGAAGTTTTGCCAAACCCCGGTTAGCAACCCTGAGTGTTCTATTCTCTCTGTATCTTCTGGCTTTGGACTTTACTTTGTTATTCGACTTCCCCTTTTGTATCGTCCCTCTCGGTTCCTTCTACCACTCTCTGGTTTCTCCACCTCGGATTGCCCCTCTACTCTCTCAGATCTTCACCCTCGGATCTTCAAAACAATTTAAAACACACACTGACTTTACTCTTACTGTAGGTCGATGGAACCAGACCTTTATCCAAGTCCATTTGGATCACTCCTTTACACAGTGCAAAGTTTACGTTCAGCTGGGCACGTATGGTCAGTAGTTTAAGTCTTTGTACCTGGAGATATGTTCCTGTGGGATAAGCAGCGTTCCTAAATAAGGATCAGGTTTGCTTCTGTAATCTAACCTTGGCCCGTCAGATCCTGAGGCAAAAAGAGGGAAGTTCTGGTGATACGACTCCTCGCTATTCACGGTGTGAGAAATCTATACCGGGGTGCCCAAACTTTTGTCACTGTATCAATACACCATCAATATCACCACAAGCTTATTCTTGATCTATGGCGTAGCGGCAGTTTGAATGCCCTCCTGGTCCCAGCCAGGGTTTCCGTACCACAGTAAACTGAATTATACACAAAAAGGCAAAGGAAATTCGGCTTTCCGTGATCAGGGAGGCATCCTTTTGGCATTCCGAGGAAGCGTAGGATTGCCTCAAAATGTTTATACAAGTCAGAAAGTCAATGTCAATTTTCTGTCACTCTCATGCAACAATATCCTCTCCCGGCAGATAGGTGGTCCAGGTCGCCCCTCTCTGAGGTGGGGGTCAATCCCATTTCACTCAGCGCCATTCAAATTTTGATTGAATTTTGCGTGGACTGAACGGAGAGTGAATTGACTGGACCCCCGGCGCCCGGATTTTCCTTTTCAGGGAAGCAGGTGATTCAGCTTGTGTTGATTGCTGGAGTGTTTGGAGCGGCCCGGTGGCGGAGGACCTGCCCGGGTGGCCAGAGGTGCGTATCTCAGGACTGCAGGGTGACGCGGTGTAGTGACAGCTCCCTGCAGAGGCTGTCTGGTCACGGTAGGTCAGTCTGGGTGTAGACTCTTGCCTGGACAGCTAGGAGAGGCCTGGCGGCTCGGCTGCCCTGTAGAAGGTCATGTTTATCCTGCCAGTGGAGCAATGTGCTGGTTCCAGTTCTGAAATGACTTTCATTTCCCAGAGCGAGGCGGGCGGGTCAGACCAGGCTGCGCAACACAGAGCAGAACCAGCCTACACTGAGCCGACTGCATTCCAGCGTTTGCTCTTCTGAGAGTGTTTGTTCTCGGACCTTCATGTCTCTGCAGGTCAGGAATGGAGTGTGGTCACCAGCTTGTCCAGTTAACCCATTAGAGCCCAGACCTATTCCCCCCTACAGGACAATGAGGGGGGATCAGTTAGAAGACAAGATCAGTCACATGACAAAGAGGTCACATGACAGCTTCTGTATTATTTATATACGGTCAAACAACCATGTCGTTTTTAATCATTGTGTTCTAGATATGGGGTCTGAATGGGTTCTGTGTACATAGTACATGCTATTGATGAACCTTACAGATACAGAACACAAGAATGAGCTGGTTTCACATGCACTAACCAATCACAAACTTACAAACTGTCATGTGACTGCATCCAGGATGATCAGTAAAGGTCACAGTGTAGTATACTAATACAGTCACATGACCAGTTACCTCACAGTAGGATGGTGTTCTAGTCAGAGGTTCTAGTGTACAGGTGGAGCTATCTTCATGGTGTACTGGAGATCCCCGGATGGTGTTCTACTCCAGTCAGAGGTTCTAGTGTACAGGTGGAGCTATCTTCATGGTGTACTGGAGATACCCGGATGGTGTTCTACTCCAGTCAGAGGTTCTAGTGTACAGGTGGAGCTATCTTCATGGTGTACTGGAGATACCCGGATGGTGTTCTACTCCAGTCAGAGGTTCTAGTGTACAGGTGGAGCTATCTTCATGATGTACTGGAGATACCTGGATGGTGTTCTACTCCAGTCAGAGGTTCTAGTATACAGGTGGAGCTGTCTTCATGGTCTACTGGAGATACCCGGATGGTGTTCTACTCCAATCAGAGGTTCTAGTATACAGGTGGAGCTGTCTTCATGGTCTACTGGAGATACCCGGATGGTGTTCTATTCCAGTCAGAGGTTCTAGTGTACAGGTGGAGCTATCTTCATGGTGTACTGGAGATACCTGGATGGTGTTCTACTCCAGTCAGAGGTTCTAGTATACAGGTGGAGCTGTCTTCATGGTGTACTGGAGATACCCGGATGGTGTTCTACTCCAGTCAGAGGTTCTAGTATACAGGTGGAGCTGTCTTCATGGTCTACTGGAGATACCCGGATGGTGTTCAAAAATCGAATCAATTCGGAACCTGAAAAGTTACACGTTAAAAGAATAATAGGTTCTCCAGCAGGAACTGTGATGACATCAGAGAAGACAACAATAGGGCCCCCAGTGGTCTGCTAGAGAACATGTTCTAGGTCTTCTTATCTCCAGTACTTGCTTTCTGGATATAAACAACCCAAATAACAGCCCACGCGCTCACAGGTCATCTATACGCTCCGCCATCTTGATACTACTGTTCACTACCGCTGTGCAGCGTCCCCTGGTGATGTCACATCTTTTGTCGTTCCTTGGTTCCAATAAAAACTGGTGCAGACTGGTTCCTTGAAGAGCAGCAAGGTTCTGCAAAGCCCGAAAGGAAGCCAGTTCAAGAACCAGGGTTCTTTTGATCGAAAATGTCTAAGAGTGCGTGTGCTTCTATAGAGAACCTCTTGAGGAACCATTGGGTCAGCCTCTTAAAAAAAAGGAACGTTGCTATGGAACTGCTTTACGGGTTCATGCCTTAAAAGGTTTATAGAACCTTGTTAGCATCAGTAACTATTGTAGGCTATTAATGGGTTCCCCTGACTAGAGCGGTTCTCTCATACAGGTTCAGGTTTCTGTTGACACCTCAAGTCAACAGGCTTATTTCCACGTTTCTGTCGTGTATGGATGATATTAGCATTTATCATATTTAACATTGGCAGGAAGCCAGTCAAAGCATGATGTGGGGCATAGGGATAAAGTGGATGCACGTCATTAATAAGAGTCCTGATAAGAGTAATCAAACATCAAACATTTCTCTCGTCATGTCATTTTAAGATCCATGACTGCCTCCACATGCATAGCTCCTGCTGGTGTGGGTTCATGTGTGGGTTTAGTCATGCTTAATGATGACCACAACATGACTTAAGCAGTAATAGTGCCCCCCTGTGGAGAAAATAAACTCTGTATGTTCATGAGAGTTAATAAAAAGATCAAATAAAATAAAAATAAATGTGAATAAGGGTAAAATAATAAACCAGCACATTTAAAGAGATGGTTCCTTAGGGGCGCCTTAGTAAAGTCGATGGTTCTGTTTGCTGCTAGGTAGAACATTTATGCCAATGGTTCAGTCCAGCACGCAAACAAGCCTGACATCAAAATGGTTCTATAGATAGATATAGATTTTGTGAAGATATTGACAAGTTACTGTTCTCTTATAGATACTGATGATAAAGGCAGTGCGGGAACTGTAGTCTTTTGGCAGCCAGTACAAGATAATTATAATAATAATCCTAAAAATAAAAATAAATAATAATCAATCTCAACTACATAAAAAAATATAGCAATGGATTAACTAGGGAAAAAAAATAAGAACATAGAACATTTATATCGAGACTGGAGGATGTAAAACCATAACCTGAAACTAAAAAATAACCAATATAAAAATAATAATAAATGTAAATAAACAAATAAAATGAAGAACCATCATTTTAAGGCGTAGCATCTACATCCACCCTTGACATAATCCTGCTGCTTCGAGTGAGGTACCCTGGTGAGCTGTTATGATGTCAGCTCTGTAGCACACATGTGGCAACATCTGTATTTGAACTACTCATATCTGAGCGGATCCAGTGAACGTGTGTAGGACGAACCCTGTGTCGACCACAGGCTGAGATCATCAATAACACTGCAGGAAAACAGCTTCCTGACACGCCGACCACGGAACCACGACAGCGCTGCCCAGACTCCACCGTGGGTTTCAACTCATCAGCCCCTGGTCTCTCGCCGCCGCTGCCGACGTGTGAATGCAGGATGACTGATGGCCCAGGGGGGAGAGGTGAGCCAATCGCTCCCCGGTTTATCAAACAAACGTGCAGAATGGGAAATGAAGAGTGAGCCGGTTCCCCTGTACTCCCCATTAACAGCTATCATTGGCTGGAGAAATGTTCATTTAAAGGCATTGATTTATGCGCCGGGAGGGGCAGGTTCAATCTCTTTTGCATCGCTTCTCACACACTGGGACAGATTTGAGATGCCGGAGTCCCTTCAGTATTAGATATTCAATCATGAAAGCAATTTAAAATCTCATTTTGTACAAAAGATCAATTCACCATGCCATATTCATTATTCATATGACACGGTTCATATTTTACAGTTTATCGAATGGAAAGGCAACAACCAAGTTATAGGTGAGACACTGATTCATTATTTCCTCTCCCGCTGTTCTACACGATAAGGGATCGCCGTGGCGACTGACGTGGCGCTAATGTTTTTATTGTGTCTCCTTGTGCTGCTTTACCAGCATCTACTGTAACTCAAGGTCGCCCTGCCATGCCTACATCTGAATGAAGAGCCGAGGCCACCGGTAACGTGTGATTTGTGAATTCTGTGCTTCCAGTGACGTATCTAGAACTTCCAGAGTGCTGTTCTTTCTTTTGGTTCCACCCACTGTAAATCACAGCATGCCTGATTGGCTCCATTGTCATCTATGTTGGACCTTCTGCCCGGCTCCTGAAGGCCTGACCAATGGGAGAGCTCGCACATGAGAGGGCTGTATCTACCTACATACCACAGAGAGAGAAATGCTGATTGGATGGTCTAGAGGAAACGTTCCGAGTTCGTCATCACACTTCCTCCCTTTCTTCTTCAGGAGCGTCTCCAGCGGTGGAGAGCAGCATGTTAACGTTCTCTCTGCTTCTATTTATCGGTTCTTCTGTTTGCTGCTTAATGGGGTTTCTTGTTAAGAGAGGGTGGCAGTGATGGCAGGGGTGGCAGGGGTGGCGGTGGCAGTGTTGGCCCCAGTCTGTGAGAAACAAATCTGTCCCAGTGTGTGAGAAAAAGAGCAGTGCCGGTGGTAGCAGTGGAGGTGGAAGCGGCAGTGGTGGCAGTGGTGGAAGTGCCGGTGGTGGCAGTAGTGGCAGTGGCGGCAGAACCACTAGCTCACCACAAGCTTCAGCCATGGTTGTGTTTACTGCTCCTTTCATTGGCTACCTGTCCTTAAGTGATCTAACCAGGAGCAGCACCTTCAGCATGACGGCGGAGGTTAGAATCAGAGGTTAGGAATCGCCCAAGGCGTATACTGAAGTATATACCCATATGAGTATATACCCATACCCTTCGCCGTTTGCCTTTAAGCTGGGGAATAATGCTCCTGATGTAAACGCTGCCCTGCATCTTAAACAGCAGCCCCTGCTGACCGCATCATATCCCTCCACCAGCGTCCCACAGAGAGGAGCCACGGAGTAAAACCAATCAATAAGGCTCACGTCACCTTTCACAGGGGAGCTGCAGGTCTCTGAGAACGCTAGCTTTGCAGTCGTCACGCAGAACAACGAGCCAATAAACAACAAGCCACGGAAAGCCTGTGTTCTAGATTCTGACGTACGGGGCTCCTCTGAAGGGACCACTGGTTACAAGGTACACAGAGTGAGTGACTGACCTACCTACCCACTTACCTACCCACCTACCATCATACTGACCTACCTACCCACCTTCCCACCCACCTACCCACGTACCTACCTACGCACCTCCCTCTCTCCCTCTCTCCTTCTGGTGAGTGCTGCTCTGTTTTAACCCCTCGCGGTCTGTGCTCAGTGTGCAGTCTGGATCATGAGTTTAGTGTTCATCTGTGATTCTCCAACACTGAATGAGATATAATAAATTAATTTTATTGAGCACTGATAAAACCGCTGCTTGGTTACGGCTGCCTCGTCTTATAAACGCTGGCGTCGTAGTTAAATCACATGTGATTTGAATCAGTGGCCATCAAGCGTTCATCTTTACCTTAACTAACCCTTAACGAGGAGCGCAGAACCTCCTATGCAGAATTCAGCAGATCTGGAGTTCCCGTGTCGTCTGCTTCAAGTTCAGCTGAATTCCGATGTCCTCAGTCTCCCAGTGACGCCTCCATTATGCATGAAAATGTAGAGGTTGTCAAAACAAAGCGAAGCGAGTGCGCCGAGGTGTCAGCGGAAAAGTGGAGTTATTGTTTTATTGAGCTTTCCTGTGTGGCACTTAGACACAAATCAGCGTTTCAGTCAAGAGCACGCCCAGGGCAAAATCAAAACCCCCCAGTAAAGAAGAACCTCAAATACAGAACCCTGCCTGCTCTGGGCAGCCAAGCTATCAGCAGAGGAGGCAAGGAGGAAATTTACATAAGCAGGATTAAAGAAATGGAGCTGTTTGAATTGGAATCTGATAATCTGATATCCGGTGTTAGGACTCACTAAGGCTGCCGTTTGTTGGATAATACAGTGAACTGTTCTAAGAATGAACTTGGATTTGGTTGGAGGGGAGCCATTCCGTCTGGGAAAGTTCCAATTAGTCATATTTATATGAGCACAGTAGTCTACCGACGCGGAGGAGATGGTTACAGAGCCATACAAGAGAGTCATGTGACTAGAGCCCTGTTTACAGGCTCACCAGCTTACTTTAACAATAACAG
>JAMWET010007580.1:0-77500 GCA_024036415.1 Prochilodus magdalenae | reverse complement strand
CACACACACACACAGATACACACACATAAATCACGATCAGCTCAGAGAGAAGAGTCAACACTGTACCTGAGAGGACCTGCCACTGACACCATGAGTCATTCAGAGTCTAGCCTGCAGCTCAGAGGAAGCGGAAACAGTGTACCTGAGAGGACCTGCCACTGTGACGATTTCCAAAAGGTGTCGAGTTTTCACCAGTTTCACCAATAACTATAGGAGTGTGAATACTGCTCTCTGGCTCTCTGTCCTCATCGTACCTGATGAAAAGGGACATTAACACAGAGGAGACTGAGTCAAGGATCTCTTTGACTTCAGCAGCAGGAGTGGCGAGTCAGAGTGGATTCCAGGAACAGTATTTTTGAGTGCATTTTTAAAATGAGGTTCTCTGATTCCAAACGAACCTGGATAACAGAGAGCACGGAAGCCTGCTCACCTGAAATACTGCACCGCGTCCGTATGACGAGGTAGTTGCCAGCGTTACCAGACATGATGAACTGGAGTACGTTTATACAGGAGCAGTAAAAGCAGTACCTCTGAAACTACAGAGGACCATCAGATTCCATCACACTTTCAGACCAGCAGGGCCGTCGGCCCCGGCTCCGTGGCGTGACTGGAACATGGACTGGTACTTTACAGCTGACTGATAAGGTTTGTGTTCGGATGCCTCTAAACAGCTCACACCGGGATCGTTACAATCCTCCGTGCAGCAGCCGTGATAATGATTTGAGAACTGCCGAACAGTCGGATCTCATTACGAAAAGTGATTACGCCGTATAAAAACGCTTTACAGATTTAATTCCACAACAAAACACGCGCGTCTCTCCAGAGGGGTCCGTGCCTCCCGCACACAGCGAGAAGGAGACAGCTGTACACGCCGCCGCAGGACCTCTCAGCCACGCCATGACAGACGGCACCAGGGGGAGACAGGCAGGGATTAACCTTCCCTATCACACGCACGGAACAGGAGTGGACGCGGAACATGTGGACGTTGGTGGCAGAGGACAGTGGAGCCGCTCTGCCTCTGTAGTGACGTCATGGTCCCATATCGAGCCTCGGTATGTGATCTCAGGTCACACAGATGAGCTTAAAGGTCAGGTGCCCAGTCACTTTGATTTCCATAGAGCAGTCGAAGTATGATGGTAATCCCTCAGTGACATTAATTTCAGGGACAGGGCGTATACAAGGGACGGACGAAATAACGGAAACCGTTCTAAAGGCGTATAGTATATAATACTATATAATCTGGGTAGGATTAGTCTGACTAGAACCTTACTGAGACAATAACAGTGAGTTTAGTTAATCCAATCAACCAAATAATCCAGATTTAGATTCTCATGCTTTAGTTAATCCAGAATTAAATAATCAGACTGTGAATAATCCAGATTTAGATACCCAGACTGCGATTTATCCAGGTATGGATACTCAGACTGTGATTAATCCCGATTTTAGTTACTCAGGCTGTGATTAATCCCGGTTTTAGTTACTCAGACTGTGATTAAGCCTGGGTTTAGTTACTCAGGCTGTGATTAATCCCGGTTTTAGTTACTCAGACTGTGATTAATCCAGGTTTTAGTTACTCAGACTGTGATTAAGCCTGGGTTTAGTTACTCAGGCTGTGATTAATCTAGGTATGGATACTCAGACTGTGATTAATCCAGGTATAGTTACTCAGACTGTGATTAATCCCGATTTTAGTTACTCAGGCTGTGATTAATCCAGGTTTTAGTTACTCAGACTGTGATTAATCCCGATTTTAGTTACTCAGGCTGTGATTAATCCCGGTTTTAGTTACTCAGACTGTGATTAAGCCTGGGTTTAGTTTAGGCTGTTACTCAGGTATGGATACTGTGATTAATCCCGATTTTAGTTACTCAGGCTGTGATTAATCCAGGTATAGTTACTCAGACTGTGATTAATCCCGATTTTAGTTACTCAGGCTGTGATTAAGCCTGGGTTTAGTTACTCAGGCTGTGATTAATCCTGGTTTTAGTTACTCAGACTGTGATTAATCCAGGTTTTAGTTACTCAGACTGTGATTAAGCCTGGGTTTAGTTACTCAGGCTGTGATTAATCCAGGTCTAGTTACTCAGACTGTGATTAATCCCGGTTTTTTTTGGGATTAATCCAGGTTTTAGTTACTCAGACTGTGATTAATCCTGGTTTTAGTTACTCAGGCTGGGATTAATCCAGGTCTAGTTACTCAGACTGTGATTAATCCCGGTTTTAGTTACAGCAGACTGTGATTAGGGTAATCAGCCATGGGTTTAGGTAATGGATCAGGCTAATCTATATGGATACTCAGGACTGTTGTAATCCAGGTTAGTTATTCAGGCTGTGATTAATCCCGGTTTTAGTTACTCAGACTGTAATTAATCTAGGTTTTAGTTACTCAGACTGTGATTAATCCCGGTTTTAGTTACTCAGACTGTAATTAATCTAGGTTTTAGTTACTCAGACTGTGATTAATCCCGGTTTTAGTTACTCAGACTGTGATTAATCCCGGTTTTAGTTACTCAGACTGTGATTAAGCCTGGGTTTAGTTACTCAGGCTGTGATTAATCCCGGTTTTAGTTACTCAGACTGTGATTAAGCCTGGGTTTAGTTACTCAGGCTGTGATTAATCTAGGTATGGATACTCAGACTGTGATTAATCCAGGTATAGTTACTCAGACTGTGATTAATCCAGGTTTTAGTTACTCAGACTGTGATTAAGCCTGGGTTTAGTTATTCAGGCTGTGATTAATCCCGGTTTTAGTTACTCAGACTGTAATTAATCTAGGTTTTAGTTACTCAGACTGTGATTAATCCCGGTTTTAGTTACTCAGACTGTGATTAATCCCGGTTTTAGTTACTCAGACTGTGATTAATCCCGGTTTTAGTTACTCAGGCTGTGATTAATCCAGGTTTTAGTTACTCAGACTGTGATTAATCCCGGTTTTAGTTACTCAGGCTGGGATTAATCTAGGTATGGATACTCAGACTGTGATTAATCCTGGTTTTAGTTACTCAGACTGTGATTAATCCTGGTTTTAGTTACTCAGGCTGGGATTAATCCAGGTCTAGTTACTCAGACTGTGATTAATCCCGGTTTTCCAGTGTACAGCAGTAATGTTTTAATGTAGGGTAATCAGTATTGCAGGTTCCGTGCTCTGGTGTGCTGTTACTCCTTTAGCCCTGTTTGTTTATGTGGTATCTAGGTGCTGCAGAGCGACAGGCGACTGTGACATTAGAAGCATTACTGCTATTAATTCACATCTGTGTATGTCATAGACTAACACGGCGTATCGTGCGAGGCGTTTGGCTCCACAAACACATTTTACAGCTCACGACTATGATGTTATGACACGGTTTTCAGCGGCGCGGTGTTTAATTAATGCAGATTAGCGGTACAGTTGATGGAGTTCTTTTGAGGCTGTTAATCTGATAAGAAGTGGAATGCTGCACGGCAGGGAGAGGAGGAGGTCTATTCTACAGGTGATGAATACGCCTGAAAAGTGCTTTTGTTCCCCGAGGATAAACATGCAGGGTAGAAATGTTGTTTCCCAGGTGACCCGCAGCAAGCTCTTATCACACGCGCTCGCTGTATGATTCGAATAATCACAAACTGTATATCTGCATAGGACTAATCAACACACTATAGAGCGGCTCATAAGCACACTGTGGTAACACTGTTCGGTTTAACATAAGCCCCACAGGTACAACTCATCAGCATTAGCATCCGAACAGGAGGTGGACTGGAGGGGCTGCTGTTAGCCGTGTTCTGTACTTGAGTTAGCACGTGTACTACATATTAACTGCAGCTGTTGAAGCTGTGATGTGGGAACATGACCTTAACAGAACTCATCAATCTAAGGAGTCATACCGTCAGGTGCTAGTGTAAACTTGTAGTTATTCAGGCTGCGAATAATCCCGGTTTTAGTTACTTAGACTGCGATTAATCCCGGTTTTAGTTACTTAGACTGTGATTAATGCAGGTTTTAGTTACTCAGGCTGGGATTAATCCTGGTTTTAGTTAATCAGGCTGGGATTAATCCCGGTTTTAGTTACTTAGACTGTGATTAATCCCGGTTTTAGTTAATCAGGCTGGGATTAATCCTGGTTTTAGTTAATCAGGCTGGGATTAATCCCGGTTTTAGTTAATTAGGCTGGGATTAATCCTGGTTTTAGTTACTTAGACTGTGATTAATCCCGGTTTTAGTTAATCAGGCTGGGATTAATCCTGGTTTTAGTTACTCAGGCTGGGATTAATCCTGGTTTTAGTTAATCAGGCTGGGATTAATCCCGGTTTTAGTTACTTAGACTGTGATTAATCCCGGTTTTAGTTAATCAGGCTGGGATTAATCCCGGTTTTAGTTACTTAGACTGTGATTAATCCCGGTTTTAGTTAATTAGGCTGGGATTAATCCTGGTTTTAGTTACTTAGACTGCAATTAAGCCCGGTTTTAGTTACTTAGACTGCGATTAATCCCTGTTTTATTTACTTAGACTGTGATTAATCCCTGTTTTAGTTACTTACACTGTTACTTACTCAGGCTGTGATTAATGCAGGTTTTAGTTACTCAGGCTGTGATTAATCCCGGTTTTAGTTACTCAGGCTGTGATTAATCCCGGTTTTAGTTACTTAGACTGCGATTAATCCCGGTTTTAGTTACTCAGGCTGGGATTAATCCTGGTTTTAGTTACTCAGGCTGTGATTAATGCAGGTTTTAGTTACTCAGGCTGTGATTAATCCCGGTTTTAGTTACTCAGGCTGTGATTAATCCAGGTTTTAGTTACTCAGGCTGTGATTAATCCCGGTTTTAGTTACTCAGGTGGCAATTAATCCTGGTTTTAGTTACTCAGACTGTGATTAATCCAGGTTTTAGTTACTCGGGCTGTGATTAATCCAGGTTTTAGTTACTCGGGCTGTGATTAATCCAGGTTTTAGTTACTCAGACTGTGATTAATCCAGGTTTTAGTTACTCAGACTGTGATTAATCCAGGTTTTTGCTACTCGGGCTGCGATTAATCCTAGTTTTAGTTACTCAGACTGTGATTAATCCAGGTTTTAGTTACTCAGACTGTGATTAATCCAGGTTTTAGTTACTCAGGCTGTGATTAATCCAGGTTTTAGTTACTCAGGCTGTGATTAATCCAGGTTTTAGTTACTCAGGCTGTGATTAATCCAGGTTTTAGTTACTCAGACTGTGATTAATCCAGGTTTTAGTTACTCAGGCTGTCATTAATCCAGGTTTTAGTTATTCGGGCTGTGATTAATCCAGGTAAGGATACTCAGACTGTGATATGGAATATGGCCATGTACATGGTCTTATCACAGCAACTCTGTTTATTTGATCAGCTCGCCTATTAATAGGGTGCACTAACTGCTTGACCACATCCAGCAGGTCTCAGGGCTCACCTGTACGTTCACACCTGAACTAAAAGCAGTCCAAAGCCTTGCAGCACACTTCCTTCCAGTAATAGAGGAAAATGGAAGAAAGAGCAGCTCCAGTGGTCTTGGTTCTGACGCTAATCGCTAATCGTGTGATTATGGCACTAACATCACGTCTCAGAGAAGAGAACAGGCGAAGTGATTTTGGGGTTTGTATCTTTGGCATTCTGAAGGATAGTGATGCCATCCAGGGCTCACCGGCTTCCAAGCAACTTCCCAGTCACAGCCAAATCCTGTCAGAATAAAAAGCCTCGCTAGAGCTCCAGCGTGCTCACGTTGTCTCGATGGTTTGGTTCCAACCAGCAGGTAAGAGCACAGTTCTGCTCAAAATACTGCAATGCACACAGCATTATGGGACATACCAGAGTTCAAAAGAGGACAGATGGTTGGTGCACGTCTTGCTGGCGCATCTGTGACCAAGACAGCAAGTCTTTGTGATGTATCAAGAGCCACGGTATCCAGGGGTCATGTCAGCATACCACCAAGAAGGACGAACCTCCACCAGCATCACGTAGTGACCTGGCCACTATCCTGCAAGAGGAATGGCTTAAACTCCCTCTGACCACTGTGCAGGACGCAGTATATGTCATTCCCAAGACCAACTGGCCGCAAAAGTAGGCCCTACACCATACTAATAAATGATTGTGGTCTAAAACCAGGCGTTTCAGTTTCATTGTCCAACCCCTGTACATATAATGTGATAAAAAAGAGATCCAAATTTTCTTTGATTCTAAAAACTTTCATTTGATTCCAGTATGTCAGCAAAACGAAACAAGAATGTTAATCCTGACTTTATGCCAGATTCTTTAAATTATATGCAAATTAGCACATATTTAGGTTGAGCATGCCTCATTTGCATATTCAAACATAAAGTTTCAGAAAACTCATAATCCAAAAAAACATTGTCTTAATGACAGAAATCAACCGGGGAACTTTCATTGTGTTACCCTGTTCACCTGTTTGCCCGATTCACCTGCAGAGCCCCATCTTCAGAACTCTCATCATTAGCGTTCTCCCCGTGTCCCGTTACCTTGCGGATCCTTTGTTTTGTCGAGAGTTTAATTAAAGGCTTACTTCTTTGTCTCTCTCATCAATACTGCCACACCTGCTCCAACAAACTTTCCCACCGTCCTTGATTGCAGGTGTGAGCCTTTGGGAGGGTGGTTAGAGGTCCCTGCCCTTTTCCAGAAGTGCCATCTTGGCGGGGGTGTGTCAGGGATAGACACTGGAGTCACATGTTAACAAAACTGATGATACGAATTGGGTCGGTAAATAAGACCTTTCATTTCCAACCTCAGGTGTGTGTACCTGTGCGCTCTCAGCAGTTCTGAGAAAGCTCCTCTCCAGCACCTCCCAGAGACCTCCAAAGGGGTTAGGGTGGAGACTCCGTGGTGGTCAGTACATGTGATGAAGATGACTCCTTGTGTTCCCTGAACCACTCTACCACAAAGCCCAATGAATCTCAGCACAGTCCTCCAGGAATATGGCTGTGCCATCATAGAAGAAGAACCAGTCCACTGATGGAATAACCTGGGCATCCTGTACGCTGAGGTGCTAAGCTTGCCATACACGCGCTGCTGAGCCTCGAACTGACCAACTGAAGCCCCCCAGATCATAACCCCGCCTCCAGAGGCTTGTACAGTGGACACTATGCATGATGGGAGCGTCACTACCTGCTCTACCCATCGCTCTGGGATAGGGTCAGTCCGGACTCCTCAGACCACATGACCTTTCTTCTTCACTCCAGTCTAGTCTTTGTGCTCCCTAACAGACTGAATCTGATTGGTCTCACTAAGAGGTGGTCTTATGTCCACTCTGCTGTTTAGTCCCGATCCTGGGAGTTCTGGTCGTGTGGGAATGCTGTTGAATACTGTCTGGGGTTCTACTGTCTAGTTTTACCTTCACTGAGAGATGGGATAAGTGTTTCTGATCATGGGCACTTGGAGTTCCTCTTTGTAGTTTCCGGTTCTCCACTCTCCTTCCAGGTGTTAATCATGTGCTGGACAGTTCGGCACCCACTTCCAGTCATTCCAGCTTCTCCGTGGTGGTGTTCCTTGCTGGATGCGGGACAGTAATCTGATCCGCTCCTGAAACACAGTAAGATCTTCTTCAGGGGATACGTCTTCCCACATGGCAGTGTAAGGGATGTGAAGCCGCCCTCCTCTGGTGGGCATACCGGGCACCGAGCGCTTCGAGCGGAGGTAGCATTCCTCTGCTGCTTATCTCCGGCTCCTTATTTAATTGCTTTGAGTTTAGACAGACATTAAAATGCACGGGCGCCTTCAAAACTCTATTTTGGCAAGAAGAGGCGAGTTGGAAGCTCACTCCTGCCCTGCCTGTGACATTGTGGAAACGCCGAATGCCATTCTCCCGCAGCTCACGGCGGCGTCAGGTTTGATAGGACTGCAAATAATGAGGCTTTCATTCTATAAAGTACTTCAGTCTGACAGACAACTGAAGCACCTCACGCAGCGAATGTGATGTTTAGTGAAGAGGGGGAACGACTGAAAGGCGCCGCTAAATGGGGTTCGGATGGCAGGCATGCCAGATGCCAGCAGTTTGGCACGCCTCCTCGAAAACTTACTAAAACTTGCTGCCACGTGTGCTAGCATACCTGCTATATGAGCTATGGACTAACCAGGCCGGGGGTCTGCCTAGTTACACCAGATTTACTGATGAACGTTCTTCTGCGATGGAAGCCTCATTAACTGAAGCTGACAGCTTATTAATTGGCCTGCAGCTAATAACGAGACTCAAATTAGACGTTCCAATTAAAAAAAATCAGCTGTCATTCAGTAATTCTGAATTTGTTCTGAATTCTAACTTGCCTGACTTTAGCAGTATGCTAATTTAAGCTGATTTAGCCTGGCTGCTTTCTCTGCACACGTTTGCCCGGGTAATATCTAGAACCCAGTAGAACCACAGTAAGATATCTAAAATCATATAACTACCAACATATTTACACAGTACTGTGGACTGTATTCCACATAATGTCCCAGTTAATATCTAGAACCACAGTAAGACATCTACTATCACATAACTACCAACATATTTACACAGTACTGTAGATTGTATACCTCACACTATCCTGGTCGATATCTAGAACCCAGTAGAACCACAGTAAGATATCTACAATCACATAACTACTAACATGTTTACACACTACTTTAAAGGTTATACCTCACACTATCCTGGTCGATATCTAGAAGCCAGTAGAACCACAGTAAGATATCTACAATCACATAACTACCAACATGTTTACACACTACTTTCACACTCTCTTGGTTAATATCTAGAACCTAGCATAACCACAGTAAGCTATCTGCAATCAAATAAACAGCGCCTCTTCTTTCTCAGACGGCTGAAGAGGTTTGGCATGGACCCCTGCACCCTCAGAACATTCTACGCCTGTACTGTGGAGAGCATCTTAACTGGCTCCATCACCACCTGGTATGGGAACTGCACTGTTATCGAGCGGAAAGCTCTGCAGAGGGTGGTGCGGACAGCCCAGTACATCACTGGGGTTCAGCTTCCAAACCTCCTGGATTTATACACCAGCCGCTGCCTGTGGAAAACCAGGAGGGTTCTAAAGGACTCCACCCACCCAAGCCACTGTCTGTTCTCACAGCTGCTAAGCTGGAGGAGGTTCTGAAGTATAAAGTCCAGAACCAGCCGCCTCCGAGATAGTTTCTTCCCCCGAGTCATCAGGCTACTGAACAGCCAGTAGTGCTGATGCACCGGTATATGGACCTGGTTCACCACACCTCACCAAAACCATCTAAACCATGATCTCCATGGAGACTCATCACTCTGCACTTTACATTAGCATATTATACCACACATATAGACTGACCTACTGTTATCCTCCATCCACACTGTATATCTGTAGTGTATGTATATACATATATAATATTCTATGCCCTGTATATACCCTGCATCTCTCATCTACCTCAGCCTTACCACAGTGCTATATGGTAATGTGTACATCTGCATATATCATAGTTTTTATTCATAACTTTTATTCATAACTGTGAATGAGTGTAACAGAGATGTTGTGTTTAGTACTGTATATATTAATTGTCTATTTATATGTTTGTATTGAAGTCTGTAAGGGACTACGCACTACGCAAGTTTTTCACTCACCTTCACACCTGTGAAAATGTGATGTGACAATAAAGTGATTTGATTTGATTTGATAACTACCAACACATTTACACAGTACTGTAGATTGTATACCTCACACTCTCTCAGTTAATATCTAGAACCCAGCATAACCACAGTAAGCTATCTACAGTCACATAACTACCAACACATTTACACAGTACTGTAGATTGTATACCTCATATCGTCTCAGTTAATATCTAGAACCCAGTAGAACCACAGTAAGGCATCTACTATCATATAACTACCAACATGTTTACACAGTACTGTAGATTGTATACCTCATATCGTCTTAGTTAATATCTAGAACCCAGTAGAACCACAGTAAGACATCTACAATCATTTAATTACCAACACATTTACACAGTACTGTGGAGGCTATACCTCACACTATTCTGGTCGATATCTAGAACCCAGTAGAACCACAGTAAGATATCTACAGTCACATGACATTAAATTGATTTCCCTTTGATTGGCCCATAAAGTGCATGGGCCCATTCGATTGGCTGGACCAGGTGCCTTGATGTTGTGGGATGTTTAGCTGCAGCCTGGAAGAACGTAGAACGTAGATCTCCAGGAGGGAGGTGGGTGATCACGGCCCGGCTACAATATGAACTTCCAATCACTCAGACTGAGAAAAGCCACAGGGCTCACATCTATCTAATCAGTGTCGGAGAAGATCTCCCCTCTGCTGATAAAGGAAGCACTCGTCAGGCCTCACGGCCCCATACGTCCCGCCGGCTCAGGAAGGTCATCCCGGCACTGTGGACAGTTACTCAGAGAATGGGTCTCGGCGCTGGGAATAAACAACAGAGAGGAGCTGATTTCCTGCAGTCCATGTCAGTCATCTGCTCTGCCAGCGTAAATGTCAGGCGCTGCCACAAAGACCCCGGCAGTGGTGTAGTTTTTCTCGAGCCAGCCCCCAGGGAACGTTAGATGGTCCACATTATTGCCCTGTCCTCATATATTGGACGCTAGGATTGAGCAGAGACGTGGACCATCTGGAGGGCATTTAGGATTGGTTGGAGAGCCACTGCTGCGCACATCTGTGATCCATTCCCTGCAGGCGGCTCCCTCGTCCCCATAGCTGACTACTCCGGCTCTCACCTGTAGCCACACCATGCAAGTCTTCTGCAGTGGAGAGATTCTGGAAGGTGCCGAGAAAAGCGGACACAGGAACACACAGGAGAACAAAAGTCAGAAGCTGGAACCAAACTGGTCCACTAGCCTTCTCCTCCCGCTCCAGTGGTGGGGGTTTTATCATGGAGCTCCTAAACTCTGGGACGGCATTCCAGAGACTGTGAGGAATGTGAATTCTCCAGGTCTTTTAAAATACACAGGTTCTACGTATCTGGTTTTTGATTTCATACGGGTTCTAGATGTAAGAGTATGTCTTATGTGGCTGTATCAAGATTTACCGATAGTGATATATACAACAAGCGATGGTTCTTCAAAGTTCTGGAGTCAATAGCAATTGTTATACAAAAATAATTTGACAGTACTGTGATGTTTGTACCATATACATAGTAAAAATTTAACAGAACCTCACCATGCTACCTAAAACAGTTAGTCACGTTTAATAGGTTAACTAGGTATTAACTAATTTAACACCTAGAACGTAACTAGGTTAACACTTAGAACCTAACTAGGTTAACATCTAGAACTTAGGGGACTGTAAAAGAAAATATTACCAAGTTCTGAAGTAAATGGTAATGAATATAGAGTATACATAATTAGTATACATATTTAAACAGCACTGTGGATTATATACCTCACACTCACCCACTTAAAATCTAGAACCCACTAGAACACCAGTAAGGTATCTAGAATCATATAACTACCAACATGATTAAACAGTAATGTGGAGATCACACTCAACCAGCTCATATCTAGAACCCACCAGAGCCACCCCTGGTTACTACCCACATAATTAAACTGCTCTGTGGAGTTTATACCTCACACTCAACCTGTTCATATCTAGAACCCACCAGAGCCACCCCTGGTTACTACCAACATAATTACACAGGACTGTCGAGTTTATACCTCACACTCAACCAGCTCATATCTAGAACCCACCAGAGCCACCCCTGGTTACTATCAACATAATTACACAGCACTGTGGAGTTTATACCTCACACTCAACCAGTTCATATCTAGAACCCAGCAGAGCCACCCCTGGTTACTACCAATATAATTACACAGGACTGTCGAGTTTATACCTCACACTCAACCAGTTCATATCTAGAACCCACCAGAGCCACCCCTGGTTACTACCAACATAATTACACAGCACTGTGGAGTTTATACCTCACACTCAACCAGTTCATATCTAGAACCCACCAGAGCCACCCCTGGTTACTACCAACATAATTACACAGCACTGTGGAGTTTATACCTCACACTCAACCAGTTCATATCTAGAACCCACCAGAGCCACCCCTGGTTACTACCAACATAATTACACTGCTCTGTGGAGTTTATACCTCACACTCAACCTGTTCATATCTAGAACCCACCAGAGCCACCCCTGGTTACTACCAACATAATTACACAGGACTGTCGAGTTTATACCTCACACTCAACCAGCTCATATCTAGAACCCACCAGAGCCACCCCTGGTTACTACCAACATAATTACACAGCACTGTGGAGTTTATACCTCACACTCAACCAGTTCATATCTAGAACCCACCAGAGCCACCCCTGGTTACTATCAACATAATTACACAGCACTGTGGAGTTTATACCTCACACTCAACCAGTTCATATCTAGAACCCAGCAGAGCCACCCCTGGTTACTACCAATATAATTACACAGGACTGTCGAGTTTATACCTCACACTCAACCAGTTCATATCTAGAACCCACCAGAGCCACCCCTGGTTACTACCAACATAATTACACAGCACTGTGGAGTTTATACCTCACACTCAACCAAGTGCATCTCTAGAACCCACCAGAGCCACCCCTGGGTACTACCAACAGATTGACTCAGCTCTTTGGATTTTATACCTCACACTCAACCAGTTCATATCTAGAACCCACCAGAGCCACCCCTGGTTACTACCAACATAATTACACTGCTCTGTGGAGTTTATACCTCACACTCAACCTGTTCATATCTAGAACCCACCAGAGCCACCCCTGGTTACTACCAACATAATTACACAGGACTGTCGAGTTTATACCTCACACTCAACCAGCTCATATCTAGAACCCAGCAGAGCCACCCCTGGTTACTACCAACATAATTACACAGCACTGTGGAGTTTATACCTCACACTCAACCAGCTCATATCTAGAACCCACCAGAGCCACCCCTGGTTACTACCAACATAATTACACTGCTCTGTGGAGTTTATACCTCACACTCAACCAGCTCATATCTAGAACCCACCAGAGCCACCCCTGGTTACTACCAACATAATTACACTGCACTGTGGAGTTTATACCTCACACTCAACCAGTTCATATCTAGAACCCACCAGAGCCACCCCTGGTTACTATCAACATAATTACACTGCACTGTGGAGTTTATACCTCACACTTAACCAGCTCATATCTAGAACCCAGCAGAGCCACCCCTGGTTACTACCAACATAATTACACTGCACTGTGGAGTTTATACCTCACACTCAACCAGCTCATATCTAGAACCCACCAGAGCCACCCCTGGTTACTACCAACATAATTACACTGCTCTGTGGAGTTTATACCTCACACTCAACCAGTTCATATCTAGAACCCACCAGAGCCACCCCTGGTTACTATCAACATAATTACACTGCACTGTGGAGTTTATACCTCACACTTAACCAGCTCATATCTAGAACCCACCAGAGCCACCCCTGGTTACTACCAACATAATTACACTGCACTGTGGAGTTTATACCTCACACTCAACCAGCTCATATCTAGAACCCAGCAGAGCCACCCCTGGTTACTACCAACATAATTACACTGCACTGTGGAGTTTATACCTCACACTCAACCAGCTCATATCTAGAACCCACCAGAGCCACCCCTGGTTACTACCAACATAATTACACAGCACTGTGGAGTTTATACCTCACACTCAACCAGTTCATATCTAGAACCCACCAGAGCCACCCCTGGTTACTACCAACATAATTACACTGCTCTGTGGAGTTTATACCTCACACTCAACCTGTTCATATCTAGAACCCACCAGAGCCACCCCTGGTTACTACCAACATAATTACACAGGACTGTCGAGTTTATACCTCACACTCAACCAGCTCATATCTAGAACCCACCAGAGCCACCCCTGGTTACTACCAACATAATTACACAGCACTGTGGAGTTTATACCTCACACTCAACCAGTTCATATCTAGAACCCACCAGAGCCACCCCTGGTTACTATCAACATAATTACACAGCACTGTGGAGTTTATACCTCACACTCAACCAGTTCATATCTAGAACCCAGCAGAGCCACCCCTGGTTACTACCAATATAATTACACAGGACTGTCGAGTTTATACCTCACACTCAACCAGTTCATATCTAGAACCCACCAGAGCCACCCCTGGTTACTACCAACATAATTACACAGCACTGTGGAGTTTATACCTCACACTCAACCAGTTCATATCTAGAACCCACCAGAGCCACCCCTGGTTACTACCAACATAATTACACAGCACTGTGGAGTTTATACCTCACACTCAACCAGTTCATATCTAGAACCCACCAGAGCCACCCCTGGTTACTACCAACATAATTACACTGCTCTGTGGAGTTTATACCTCACACTCAACCTGTTCATATCTAGAACCCACCAGAGCCACCCCTGGTTACTACCAACATAATTACACAGGACTGTCGAGTTTATACCTCACACTCAACCAGCTCATATCTAGAACCCAGCAGAGCCACCCCTGGTTACTACCAACATAATTACACAGCACTGTGGAGTTTATACCTCACACTCAACCAGCTCATATCTAGAACCCACCAGAGCCACCCCTGGTTACTACCAACATAATTACACTGCTCTGTGGAGTTTATACCTCACACTCAACCAGCTCATATCTAGAACCCACCAGAGCCACCCCTGGTTACTACCAACATAATTACACTGCTCTGTGGAGTTTATACCTCACACTCAACCAGTTCATATCTAGAACCCACCAGAGCCACCCCTGGTTACTATCAACATAATTACACTGCACTGTGGAGTTTATACCTCACACTTAACCAGCTCATATCTAGAACCCAGCAGAGCCACCCCTGGTTACTACCAACATAATTACACTGCACTGTGGAGTTTATACCTCACACTCAACCAGCTCATATCTAGAACCCACCAGAGCCACCCCTGGTTACTACCAACATAATTACACTGCTCTGTGGAGTTTATACCTCACACTCAACCAGTTCATATCTAGAACCCACCAGAGCCACCCCTGGTTACTATCAACATAATTACACTGCACTGTGGAGTTTATACCTCACACTTAACCAGCTCATATCTAGAACCCACCAGAGCCACCCCTGGTTACTACCAACATAATTACACTGCACTGTGGAGTTTATACCTCACACTCAACCAGCTCATATCTAGAACCCAGCAGAGCCACCCCTGGTTACTACCAACATAATTACACTGCACTGTGGAGTTTATACCTCACACTCAACCAGCTCATATCTAGAACCCACCAGAGCCACCCCTGGTTACTACCAACATAATTACACAGCACTGTGGAGTTTATACCTCACACTCAACCAGTTCATATCTAGAACCCAGCAGAGCCACCCCTGGTTACTACCAACATAATTACACTGCTCTGTGGAGTTTATACCTCACACTCAACCTGTTCATATCTAGAACCCAGCAGAGCCACCCCTGGTTACTACCAACATAATTACACAGCACTGTGGAGTTTATACCTCACACTCAACCAGCTCATATCTAGAACCCAGCAGAGCCACCCCTGGTTACTACCAACATAATTACACTGCACTGTGGAGTTTATACCTCACACTCAACCAGCTCATATCTAGAACCCACCAGAGCCACCCCTGGTTACTACCAACATAATTACACTGCACTGTGGAGTTTATACCTCACACTCAACCAGTTCATATCTAGAACCCACCAGAGCCACCCCTGGTTACTACCAACATAATTACACTGCACTGTGGAGTTTATACCTCACACTCAACCAGTTCATATCTAGAACCCACCAGAGCCACCCCTGGTTACTACCAACATAATTACACAGCACTGTGGAGTTTATACCTCACACTCAACCAGTTCATATCTAGAACCCACCAGAGCCACCCCTGGTTACTACCAACATAATTACACAGCACTGTGGAGTTTATACCTCACACTCAACCAGCTCATATCTAGAACTTGTTGGTCATTTCGGTGCGTATGAAAACTTGCCTTTACATGATTACAGAGTTTGTACGCCTTGCTTGGTTGCTACCTAGAACGTATTGCTGTAAATGATATTTTGCAGTGTGGTTCCACGTAAACCCCGAATGGGTTCGGGTACATTCTTAGACTAGCTAAGGACCATGTGTGCATTTAAACGTTCCCGGGTATACAGGGTACAGTCCCCGGTTCTCTGGATAGCCTAGCTAACGGATACACGGAGGCAGTGGAGTTTCACTGTGCTTGTGCTGAAGGCCGTTGGGAACGCCGGTACCCACACTGACCCCCGTCTCATTACTCTAGAACAAAGTGAACCGTTCGGGAAGGCTCGGACAAAGAGCTTTCAGACTCCCGGCATTGTCCTTGACCCTCTCGACTCCCTCATTGTTTTACCACATGCATCAGCCCAGCACCGGCTGCTTTCAACACGGTGACACGGTGCCCGTCTGCCATCATCCCTGGCAATTATCAATTCCTAATTGCTAATTACTCTAGTCATTATCTTACTAAGAGCAGCCGCGCTGCCCTTGACGCAGTGCCCTACTTTAGGAAAGTCTGGAATGCTCCGGAGTTCCTGATTGGGCGAGATTGTTTAGGCGGACCTGATTTGCATACGGAGACGGCGGCGACGGGGGCTTTGTTTGTTCGGGCGGATGATGCTTGTCTCCACAAGAGCTCTTTAAATATTGGCAGGGAGAGGATGCATTTGGCTAATTGCGCTAGCGTCTGCGAGCTTGACTAACTGCCGCCTCTGCTACAGTTCTGAATGTTGACCTGCTTGTGTGCGTCTGTCTATCCGTACGGCGTTCCGCAAACTTTACAGGGAAAAGGTAATCCTGCTTCTCTCGGTGACCCAGAAAGAACATCAGAAACCGCACGCAAATTCCCTCCAACATAAATATTTTGCTGTTTGTTGGGAACAAGAACATGAAAGACTTCATAGACAGCCTCCGCGGTGTGATTCGGCAAGTCGCGGGAACGTTAGAAGATTCCGGTAATTTGCATCCTAATCAAAGCAGGCACATTTGAGGACTTTGGGCTTAATAAAGTTTTGTTTGTAGCATGGTAATCCCCAGCGCCGCTGCTATTCTCAAATAACTTTCTGCCTCCCAGAACAATGGCTCTGTAGCCGAACCGCACCCCCACAACCCCCGCCTGTCTGCCTGAAAGCGCCCTCTGGAACGCGGAGAACCGAGGCCCCGTAATTAGCGAGGAAAACATCAGCTTAGTGAGGAGGCCTGGCCTCTTCAGGAGGCCTGAACACACGTCAGTCCCTCGGCGCTCCGTTTGTGGTGTGTATGAATGAAGCCCGGATCACAGAATATGTGAGGCACATCTGATGGGACTTCCAGGGAAACTCACTCTCCGACTGCAGAGCCCCCGGAGAACTGTGTGTGGCCTGATCTGGAACGAGACGGTGCCGGTACATCACATGTAAGAGTAAGGCTAACGTTAAACCTAGCTGTGTCACCTCCGTGCAACACGACACTCGACAGTTCCATCTAATTCCCACTGAATTATTTTCCCAGGTAGTAACTGGCATTCCTCACATACCAGTCACTTCTGAACGCATACCGTATGTTATTCCACACAATTATTACATGTGTTATTACAGGACGTTTGCATGAGGAGGAGAGAGTGTTCCGATCTGAGAAGGCCTGAACTGGATTTTACAGGGACCTCTGTATGTGTCCCTGAGGAAAACGCATTAGTAAACAAAACAGCAAAAACAGAAACAGCAGAAAGGTAATAGGTGTTACGTGAAAATACTCGGCTCTTTCAGACGTTTTACCATAAACTCAATTAGATCAATTAAATAAATAAATAAATAAATAAATAAACAAATAAATAAATAAATAAAAGAATATCTGCCCATTCATTCCCTAACAGTCCCAATCAACATCTCTGTGTTTAACCAGGTGTGTTACACTGTTCAGTAATGAATAGTGAGTAGTGAGTAATGAGTAGTGAGTAATGAGTAGTGAGTAGTGAGTAGTGAGTAATGAGTAGTGAGTAGTAAGTAATGAGTAGTCAGTAGTGAGTACTCAGTAGTGAGTGATGAGTACTCAGTAGTGAGTAATGAGTACTCAGTAGTAAGTAATGAGTAGTCAGTAGTGAGTAATGAATAGTGAGTAATGAGTAGTGAGTAGTGAGTATTGGGTAGTGAGTAGTGAGTAGTGAGTAGTGAGTAGTGAGAACTCAGTAGTCAGTAATGAGTAGTCAGTAATGAGTAATGAGTAGTCAGTAGTGAGTAATGAGTAGTGAGTAGTGAGTAGTGAGTAGTGAGTAACTGTACAGGAGCTGAAGAGATGTGTGTATGTGCTTGTGCATATATGGCTTTCTGTATGTATGGAGGTGTGAGGTTCAGTAAACACCTACTCCCTCTGAAACTAAATAGGCAGCTGTGTATTTATTTATTTATTTATTTATTTATTTATGATGAGTGTGAAAGGAAGAGAGTAACTGAGCCGTGTGTTCTCTCGTTATGCCTGTTTTCTTTTTGCTGCTGTGTTTTCTGTGTGTTTGACTTGTTAATGTGTCACCTGAATTCACTGCAGTGTTTCTGATTTAGTTTTTGCGTTTCTAAATTTGCTGTTATTTTTCTGATTTTGCTGTTGGGTTTTTGAGTTTGCTGACATATTCCTGAATATGGTGGTTCTGAGTGTGCTGTGCTGGTTCTGAGAGTGCTGTGCTGGTTCTGAGTGTGCTGTAGTGGTTCTGAGAGTGCTGTGCTGGTTCTGAGTGTGCTGTGGTGGTCCTGGGTTTCCTGTGGTGGTTCTGAGTGTGCTGTAGGGGTTCTGAGTGTGCTGTAGTGGTTCTGAGTGTGCTGTGCTGGTTCTGAGTGTGCTGTAGTGGTCCTGGGTTTCCTGTAGTGGTTCTGAGTGTGCTGTGGTGGTTCTGAGAGTGCTGTGCTGGTTCTGAGTGTGCTGTGGTGGTCCTGGGTTTCCTGTGCTGGTTCTGAGTGTTTTGTGGTGGTTCTGGGTTTCCTGTAGTGGTTCTGAGTGTGCTGTGCTGGTTCTGAGTGTGCTGTGTTGGTTCTGAGTGTGCTGTGCTGGTCCTGGGCTTCCTGTGGTGGTCCTGGGTTTCCTGTAGTGGTTCTGAGTGTGCTGTGCTGGTTCTGAGAGTGCCGTGGTGGTTCTGAGTGTGCTATGCTGGTTCTGAGTGTGCTGTGCTGGTCCTGGGCTTCCTGTGGTGGTCCTGGGTTTCCTGTAGTGGTTCTGAGTGTGCTGTGCTGGTTCTGAGTGTGCTGTGCTGGTTCTGAGTGTGCTGTGGTGGTTCTGAGTGTGTTGTGCTGGTCCTGGGTTTCCTGTGCTGGTTCTGAGTGTGCTGTAGTGGTCCTGGGTTTCCTGTGGTGGTTCTGAGTGTGCTGTGCTGGTTCTGAGTGTGCTGTGGTGGTTCTGAGTGTGCTGTGCTGGTTCTGAGTGTGCTGTGGTGGTTCTGAGTGTGTTGTGCTGGTCCTGGGTTTCCTGTGCTTGTTCTGAGTGTGCTGTATTGATGAGTGTGCTGTAGATGAATCTGCTGTCAGCTCTCTGTATTTGCGGTTCTGGTTCTGAACGCGGGTGCGTCTCCTGATTGCCTTTCTGGTTTATTAATGTGTTGTGCTCTCAGAGTGTTTTGTAGTCGTAGCCTCGTTCCTTCTGAAGCTCCTTCTGTCTTATTCTCATGGCGTTCAGGAGAAATGGCTTCTATTGCCTCCTTGACTAGCATCGCCGGTTCTGAGCGCCTGACAGCCCGCTCTGCCTGCCGCAGCTTCAGAATGTGCTCTTTTCTATCGAGCCTGCTGGAAGGCATCAGATGTTGCTAATAAGTGGAATGCCTCGCAGTGAGATGGGCTCATACTCCAGGATTTTGCGAGGCCATCTGCTTGTTTTCGGAACATTGAGTTGACACAGTGCTGTTTTACAACACTTCCAGGCTAAGCTGGTATTCGTGACGCCTGGCAAAATCAACCAGCATATGAGCGCATGAATAAGAAATAGGAGACGCTCTCTGTTCCCATCCACAACACACACAACCACATTCATCATCCACTGATGCTGTTATGTAAATGTGCCTGTAAGGAAGTGCTTTGTGTTAGTGAGAGAGAGAGAGAGAGAGAGAGAGAGAGAGAGAGAGAGAGAGAGAGAGAGAGAGAGAGAGAGAGAGAGAGAGAGAGAGAGAGAGAGAGAGAAGAGAGAAAGAGAGAGAGAGAGAGAGAGAGAGAGAGAGAGAGAGAGAGAGAGAGAGAGAGGGAGAGAGAGAGAGAGAGAGAGAGAGGAAAGAGAGAGAGAGAGAGAGGAAAGAGAGAGAGAGAGAGAGAGAGAGAGAGAGAGAGAGAGAGAGAGAGAGAGAGAGAGAGAGAGAGAGAGAGAGAGAGAGGAGAGAGAGAGAGAGAGAGAGAGAGAGAGAGAGAGAGAGATAGGAGAGAGAGAGAGAGAGAGAGGGAGAGAGAGAGAGAGAGAGAGAGAGAGAGAGAGAGAGGGAGAGAGAGAGAGAGAGAGAGAGAGAGAGAGAGGGGAGGGCACTCTACAGCAGCCTTTAAAGTAGAACTCGCCAATACCAACTACCCTGAAAACAAGAGAGGGAGAGTAACAGAGAGTAACAGAAGGAGAAAGAGAGGGATGGAGAGGGCGATAGGGAGAGAGAGAGGGAGGGAGGGGTATAGGGAGGGAGAGAGAGAGGGAGAGAGAGGGGGGTAGAGGGAGAGGGAGAGAGAGACAGAGAGAGAGGGAGCAGAAGACGAGTCTGGAGTCCCTGTCAGCTGGATTAGGGCATGGCAGGCAGAAGTGACACTCCCTGCAGTGCGACACAGAAAGGTCCAGTCACCGACACGCTGCTCAGACTCCTCCGCGCCTCCATCCACCTCCTCCACCGTGCTCTTTATCCCGGCCCCTCTGATGATCTCGCAGCCTGGAGTCACTCCATCGACCTTTCCTCCTCCTCTCTTCTCCTCTTACCATCCCGCACTTCCCATCCTCTCTCCTCTCCTCTCCTCTCTTCTCCTTTCCTCTCCTCTTCTCTCCTCTCCTCTCCTCTCCTCTTCTCTTCTCTTCTCTTCTCTTCTCTTCTCTTCTCTTCTCTTCTCTTCTCTTCTCTTCTCTCCTCTCCTCTCCTCTCCTCTCCTTTCTCCTCTCCTTTCCTCTCCTCTCCTCTCCTTTCCTCTCCTCTCCTCTCTCCTCTCCTCTCTTCTCCTCTCCTCTCCTCTCCTCTTCTCTTCTCTTCTCTTCTCTTCTCTTCTCTTCTCTCCTCTCCTCTCCTCTTCTCTTCTCTTCTCTCCTCTCCTCTCTTCTCCGCTCCTCTCCTCTCCTCTCCTCTCCTCTCCTCTCCTCTCCTCTCCTCTCCTCTCCTCTCTCCTCTCCTCTCCTCTCCTCTCCTCTCCTCTTCTCTTCTCTTCTCTTCTCTTCTCTTCTCTTCTCCTCTCCTCTCCTCTCCCCTTCTCTTCTCTTCTCTTCTTTTCTGCTGAAGTTGAGTGAAACAGATCGCTCTCAGTCACACAGTTCACTCTTTTTATTCTTCCCTCTCTCCGTCCCTCTCTCTCTATCCCAGCTGGAGGCTTATCAGGCCGGCCCAGCTGCTGGAGGACTGTGTGGACCCCAGGGCAGCCTTACCCGAGCTGCTGTCCCTAATTTTATTTATGTGTAAATTTTATTTTCCCAGTTTTCCCCCCCACATGTCCCGGCCCCGAGGAGCGTCCCTCAGTCCCGCTGAGCTCAGATCCATAACGTTTAAATCAGGAGATTTCAGATTACATCAGAACTGAATTCATTTACAAGCTGTTTCAGCGCTGTGCTCCGCGGCCTGCGCCCTGATCTCCACCGCGCTCCGCCCTCACGCTCATTAACCCCTTCACCCCCCCTCAGCTGCAGCAGCGCACTCCTCAGAGCCAAAACCCACCAAAGGAGTAAACGTCACACTTCACAGCCTGTTATTCCTCCTCTGACTGTTCCGTATCAACAATATGCGTTTCCATAGAGACGGGACTTACATCCCGCAAACCAAGCCAACATATTTACCTGTGGTTATCCGTCTGTGATGAGCTCAGCGACGCTTACACCAGCCTGAGTGTCTGCTCTCCACTGTGTGTCATTTAAACAGGACTACCCAATATCCTACAGCACGTGTGGGCGGAGCTAAACTGGGAGTAAGATGATTTTGGTGACATCACAGACATAACAGACCCCAAACAGACTCTGTATAGGACAGTTTCCTTATATGGACTGTATGGACAGTGAGCAGGTAAGCGGTTTGTAAAACGAGACTTTCAGGACGTATCAGCTCGATATACGACCCGGGCACAGCCAGCCCGGACCTACAACAGTGTGTAAAGGTGAATTCCAGGGCACAACTGTAGGAGGACCCCAAGAGCAAAGACCACCAATGCTCACATACTGCTACGTTTAATTCCTCACACTGATCTTAGTCTTCATCCTGGTCCTCACGCTGACAGTCCTGGGCTGGAGGTTAGGGAAGCAGCCTTGTGACTGGACAGTTGCCGGTTCAATTCCCTGAACCTGTAATGGCAACTGAGGTGCCATTGGGCAAGGCTAACCTAAGCCCCTCTCTGGGCGCTGTGGATAGTGCCTCTCCGCTCAGAGAATGTCGGGCCTGACGGTCATCCCGCCATCAGTTTGTTACCTATTTGAACACCTGTAGATCATCTATGGGGGCGACAGTGTACCAGTCAACCAAAGTGGAACCAAATACAGACCATCACTGTCCATCTCCACAAAGCTCATTTCACAGGGCAGGAATGTTCTTCACTTCCAATGGAAGTTCACTTAAAGAGCTCACTGGACATAACGAGCCCCTGTGTGTTTAAGGTGTAGTACCTTCAGGCTCCTACAGATGACGCTGCACCAGGATGACGGGGCTACTATATAGATTGGGAGGAGGTGCTACAGTGCAGGGAATGTCTCGTTCCATGTGTGGAAAATGGCTCCAGAGCAGATGTTAATGATTGGCTAAAAGGAGGGACTGCATGTGGGCGTGGCCAAAGACCATAGTGTGAAGGAAGTAGCTGAATCTGCAGGTGTGTGGAAGCGTACGGTCATACGGGTCTACCAGCAGTGGATACAATCCCAGTCTACAGGGAATTCTCCTCGGAACTGTGCCAGGGAAGGCATCCACTAAATCTGGACCACCTGACCAGTTCTCTGATGTGAGAGTGTCTGAACACTGATGTGGCTACATCCAGAACCCCATTGCAAATCCAGTCCCAGCAGGTGGAGGTGACGAGTCTACACATACAGCAGCAGCGACTCTGTTGAGTCATTTCCTCATCGTACATTTAGCTGCGCCACAGTGCAGCTCATTACTACATCCACTCATTCACTACACCAGCTCATCCAGCCGTCAGTCTCCCCACCTGTTCCCCGCACACTGAGGAGGGCGAGGGCCTGATCCGTGTTCGAGTGGGCCTTCCAGGTAAGGTGGTTCCCAGAAAAGCGTCCAGTGTGCGTTCTGGTGAGTGGACTGTAATAACGCGGCTGCTGATCAGGTGAATCAGCTCCTGGGAAAAAAAGAAAAAGGTTTAATTCTCACTCGGTAATAAACGCACGGGGAAAGGGCTTCGGCAGTCAGGGGCTACCACTGTGCCGAGTTCCATTACACGGGAGTCCAGAACCGCACCGCATGAATACAGCTATTTTCATTCAGCTTGATTACGTCTATAAGCACGAACACAGGTTAGAGCTTTGTTTAAGACGAACTGTAATGAGAGAGAGAACGGAGAGAACCCACATGCAGTGATGAACCCTGACAGACCTCCAGCGAGCAGTGGTGTCCTCCATGAATCATCCTGTTAGTGCAGCACCATCGGCAGACGGCCGCACCACGCAGGACTACATGCACACAGACCGTTACCACGACTGTCCTCAACACCACGTCACCCTCACCAAAGACTGCAGTGGTGTCGTACCAGACTGTCATGGAGTGACTCAGAATGGCAAAGAATGGAAAGATGAACGGTTTGTTGTCACACGTCCAGAAGACCTGGTGTCACTCCACCTCCACCCCTACCGCACCATCTGCAGGAACTGTGTGAGGATGTTCAAGCTGCATGGGATGGATTATCACAGGACTCCATTAGGAACCTCTACAGCTCCACCAAGACTAAAGCGGGACTCGTCACTGAAGATGACCCAACGCCATTCTGAGTCACTCCATGACAGTCTGGTACGACACCACTGCAGTCTTTGGTGATGGTGACGTGGTGTTAAGGACAGTCGTGGTAACGGTCTGTGTGCATGTAGTCCTGCGTGGTGCAGCCGTCTGCCGATGGTGCTGCACTAACAGGATGACTCATGGAGGACCCCACTGCTCGCTGGATGTCTGTAGTGGTAGTGTTGGGTCAGTCAGTGATGTCATTGCGTCTTCTAGTCTTTTGGGGCAGTCGTGGGCTGGAGGTGAGGGAACCAGTCCTCTGACAGGATTCCCTGAACCAGGACACAACTGAAGGCATCTACCCACCAACTGCCCCCTTGGCTGCCATGGATGGAGCTGCCCACCACCTCTGGCAAGTGTACTCACTGCCCCCTAGTGTGTGTGTGTGTGTGTGTATTCCTCAGTTCGTAAACACAAATCTAGTGCGATTTATAAACTGACTGTGGAGCGCGTCCCACCACAGCTGTCCTCTAAAGTGGGGAAATGCACCTCTGGAAAACACCAGACCCGTCTACTACCTGTTTACGAGCGGTGAACAGGAAGAGGATGAATGCGGGAGACACCTACTGACACCACAGACTAATGAATACTTCACAGCCCGGAACAATGCAGCCGCGCGGGCTTTGTGTGGGAGCATGCTGCGTCTTCTATTGTGAGTAAAATGGATCAGGTGATGCATTGTTAAATCAGGGCCTGGATAAAAGTGGCACGGGAGCGCTCTTTAATTTCACCGCCAATTACACCAAAATGCAAATGCCTTCCGATTCCGAATCTATTTAGTTCATTTACGCGGGAATCAGCCGGGGGACTGACACGCGCATTGTGCACTCGCTCTTTAAAGTGCTTTCAATTAGTTTGCATTAGAAAGTTTGGGCTGATATATTAGAGCCTCAAAACAACAAAATCAGAACAGGATTAATCATGTGATCGGCTCATGAGGCGTGCAAATGAAGGACGAGCCGGCGGCTGCACCGGCGGGTCCCGGCTGTTTCTCTTCGGTAACGTCGATGGAATGTATCTGGGCTATAACTGGATGGGACTCTCTGTGTGTGAGCGAGCAGGTCAGTGTTCAGTAGAGTGTTCTTAGGGTGTGGTGCTGGTTGTGTTAGCTGTACAGGACGGTTTGGTGAGCAGGTCTGCAGTGGTGTTATCCACTACGCTACACCAGCAGAGTAAGTTTTACAGGAGATGAGGTAATATTCACACGAGAGCAGCTTTACCACCTCTATCTGATCCGCCTTTGATCCTGTATATACCGTACATCATCACTGTCCAAGGAAACACAAGTATCTCCGAAACGGCAACTTTACAGGAGAGGGCAAAAACCTGACTGAATTTGAATGTAGGTCTATGGAACCAGCCGTTTTTCCAAGCATGTTTTGGGTATTTCCGGTGATCCAATCATCCACCCAATGTCCACCCAATATAAACACCAGGACATGTGATCAAACGCTGCCAAAAAAAAAATCAACCAAAATGGAGATTTTCATTGGACAGTAACGATGCTGGCGGGTCCATCCACTGCAACAGCTCCCATTCATTTTCAATGGGAAGCATCGGTTCCATCAGACACAGTCACACATGATGTGTTTGAGGTGTCGAGTCCGGGGGGTGTGGTGCAGTGAAGGCTGAGGCCAGAATCCAGCCAACATGATACATCTATCCAATCAGGCCACATATCCACATATCCACATATGCAGCCACATATCAAATTATATAATATCTGCTCCATATTTAAACAGGTGGAGCATGGATGACGGACAGGCCAGCAGCACGTCTCACGGCACCTCCAAAATTCAGAATCAAAGCAGGACAACATCCGGTGGGACTTAGTAAATGATCTGAAAGCACTTCTGCCCCATCGCCCCGGAAACAAACCTTCAACGGTATTACACATATACAGTCAAGTCGCATTATTATGACCACCAGCAAATATCCAGAGTAACCTCTGTGTGTAGCATGGACAGCAGCTAGACGGGCTGGGATGTCCTGGTAGGTTGTCCCAGGTATCTGGAGCCATGCTGACTGAAGTTCATCCCACAGCTACTGAAAGGGACCATAGAGCCAACATGACGATATAGGCGGTCCCACAGATCCTCAATTGGGTTCAAGTCTGGGGAAATAGGGGCCCAGGTGAGTTACCAGTGTACCTGGATATTCCTAGTCGTGTGAAATGTGGCACTGTCATCGGCATGTGATCTGCAGGGACCCAGTTCGGCTAAGAGTGGCTTCCACATGGATGAGGGGCCCCTGAGAATGCCCCGACTCAGAGTGTAGACCTGCACGTAGGCAGGTTGTGAGGCAGGTAGGTAGGTAGACAGGCAGGCACGAAGGCCACCCAGACCCTTCATTTGGACCAGGACAGGACAGTTGTGGAGCTGCCAAGTTGAGGACCACGAACAGTTCTATTTGCAGTTCACCAAACGGGTGCTCCACTCGACTCCAGTCTAGAACCACGCCCCACAGACTACCCATAGCCTCCAAGGACAGTTTTTGGTCCAGCATTGGACTACTTGTACCGTTACTGCGTTCGTGATCATTCTCGCAGGGCCTTGTGGTGGCCGAGGCCCCTGTGCTGCAGACCCTGAAGCCCATTAGGTTAATACGGTGCTCAATCTTAGTAAACGCCCGTTATTACTTTCCAGGGTATGTGCCCTGTAGGCATTAAAGCCACGACAGACACGGAAAACTCAGCCCGCTCTCCGCTTAATTGAGATGACATTTCCAGGGCAATTCTTTAATGGAAAAAACAAAGAGAAAAAAAAACTTCAGGAGGGACACCATGACTTATAGTCCACTTTCAGTATTGGTCCGGTTCAGCCGTAAGATACAGAGCATGAGTAGAAGTATTGATTTTCCAGCAGGAGCATCCTGTAATGCTGTGCTGGCCTCTCAGTGTGTAGAATATAGCCATGTAATTGCGTGGCATATACCCAGAGCGCCAGTCTATTAGATGCAACCAGGCTGAATTACTGCACCATATGAGCTCGGCTTTAGACTATCACCTCTCTGGCTCTGCGCAGTGCACATATCTTGTCTCGTAGCAGGTAGCTCTCCATCTGTTTTGAAGAGCCCGCAGTAGATATGCTCTCGCTCGCTCTCTCTCCCTCTCGCTCTCTCTCTCCCCCTTTTCAGACAGAGAGGAGCGCGGGTGCCCGAGGCAGCCTGGAGATTTCATAGCAGTCATTACCATTCACAGAAAGCCACCAGACCCTTTGGTGAGCACCTGCCCGATAGCTTCCATCAGCAGAGGCCTCCTGTCACCTGAATACGCAAAGAGGACCCGCACAAACATGGGCCTTTCTACTCCGGTAGCTCCGACACAAGGTCCTATTCCTCATTGTGGAGTGGGGCTGCAGGTGGTGGCGAAATGCTGAACACAGTGGTGCGAGAGCCACAAGAGGGCCGAGGGGTGGTTACTCTCGTCCATGAGGCTGAATATCAGGCACGCAGAGCTCCAAAGGACCAATTACACGTGATCAGTCGTATCACTGTGATGGACAATGAGGAAAACTAGTACACAGTGATACGTGACAGGGAGTGCCTTGCTGTGAGCCGTTCTGGGACAAGTTAGTCAAGGGCCTCATGAAAACACGCTTATCATCCATGGAACAGCTCCACCTAGAAGGAGGTGTGGGAGTGCAGGTGTGTTGGGAGGGAGGATAAAGGTGACCAGGATCAATAACTGATGATAAATTTAGGCTGATATGATCAATATTTATTGAGCTACACATACAGAAGTCTGTCTCTCAGTATGGCGTCGGGCCGCCGTGTTCGCTAACCCAACACGCCAGACGTCTCGGTATGGAGCTGTAGAGGTTCCTAATGGTGTCCTGTGATAATCCATCCCATGCAGCTTGAACATCCTCACACAGTTCCTGCAGATGGTGCGGTAGGGGTGGAGGTGGAGTGACACCAGGTCTTCTGGACGTGTGACGACAAACCGTTCATCTCGGTGCTGACCACGGTGCCTCCACACACGGATTCGTTGGGCGTCTCCACCAAGACTAAAGCGGGACTCGTCACTGAAGATGACCCGCTGCCATTCTGAGTCACTCCATGACATTGAGTTGCTCCATCTGGACACCAACACACAGTAGATTAAAGTTGATCCTCACTATGGAGCTCTCAGTTTAAGATGATCTGCTCCAACCGCCACACACGGATACAATCACACAGCATGGCTGCTACTTACAGGCTGCTGTTGGGGTGGTGGTGCTAATAAAGGTGGAGCTGCTCCTCTCTTCAGTCTCTTCAGGGTCAGACGCTGAGCGGAGCTGCTCCATATTGTCCAGAGAGGTTTGGGAATCTGTCCGGAGTGGAATGTGCAGACTGCAGGATTAAAGGTGTTCCGGGATCCTGTTAAAGATGTGGAGCTGGAGTTCCGGTTCTCCAGCTTGGTTTGGGAATTCTTTGTTCCACCTTAAATGGAGCTGCAGGACATTCTGGTTCCTGTACCAGCTGCAGTATTTAAGGTGGAACGGAACATTAGGATTAGGAAGCTGGTGAACAGGAAGAACTCCAGCCTGGATTAAAGATGGACATCCACCATGTACCGCTGATGGTCAGGATCCTTGGGAAGGGTATGGAAAGTGCCGACATCCTCTTCCCAGCCTGGAACGCTGGATTTCTCCACCTAGTCCACCATGTTGGTTCTGTAGCTCCGCTGTGGTTGTGTAAATGTTGGGGGTGTGAATATTAATGAGTCTGTTCTGTAACAGTTTAGGTTTTTTTTGGGAATCCCGTTTTCCCGTCAGAGGACTATAATCAGGAGACTGTGAAAATCAGAGAGCGGCTTCTAGCCAATCGTACTGGATCTACTGTGGTATAATGGTAGTTAATAGAACGTCTGAACTGGTGAGGACGGCATGTCCCAGGCTACCAGACGATGCATTACCCTCCCCATATTCGGTTTACTACTTTCAAATATGCATCATTTTCATATGAATAAAATATATAACACCAACACAATTACTGCCAAAAAGCTAAACTGTGTTTACGCGCCATGTTTTATTCATGTACGCGTTCAGTCAAACGCACCCAGTGCAGGAGGAAGAGGAGGAGGAGGAACGCAGCGAGCCCACCACTTCATTTCCTAAACGCTCCGTTAAATCTTTCAGCTCAGATCAGAGTCTTCCTGTGCATCCAAACCCAGGCACTGTGGACACCGCGGGGCCGAGAACCGACCAGGTGCAGGCAACCAGATCAAACCAGCAGGAAGAGGAGCAGCTCCCATTCAGCCAAAGATCAGTGATCTCAGCCACCCCCTCTGAGACTGCGCCAATTAAAGAAACGCCTGAGTTGGGCTGTGGCGGCGTCGTCCCCGAGGGCTTGTCAGCGCCGCACTTCAGTTGGGAACTTTAATGAGAGAGAAGCTGTTTAATCAGACGTACACGGTTCGAGCCAGGAAACACAATGGGAAGATCCTTCCCCCTGATTCCAGAGAAGGCTCCTGCCAGCGAGGGTTAGGAATCGGAGCTCTGCCCGTATGTCTGCAGAGGCAGGGTGCGGACGGTCCTCCTGTCCTAACAGTTCAGGGGTCAGAATACAGCGTGTGGGAGACCAGTGCTTTCACACAAGGAGGGGACCAGGTCTCAGTAGAGTACAGAGCCCCTGACTTCATAAGGCATGTGAACAAGATTCCATCAAGCCATGGCTATGACCAGGTAAAGTGTGGGAACATGATAATTAAGTTGTGATAATAAAGTCACTTTATGACTTAATTTAGGGATCAAGATCATAAGGTTGTGATAGTGAAGTCATGGCCCTGATTTATAAGCTGCGGGAATGAGAAAATTAAGCTGTGGTAGTTATGCAATGGCCTAGCTTAATAAGGGGTGGGAACAAGATAATTAAGATCTAATTTATTGATTTTAGGTCATACCAATAAATTAGTAAGGTGTGGGAACAAGATAACCAAGGTGTTCTTAGTCGTGAAGTCGTAAAGAATGAGAACAAGATGATTCGGTCGTGATAAGTCATGGCTAGGTAAGTTGTGGGAATGAGATAATGATGTTGTGGCAGTTACATAATGGCCATTACTTAGTAAAATATGGGAACATGATAGTTAAGTTGTGATAATAAAGTCATGGCCATAACTTAGTAAGGTGTAAGAACAAGATAAGTAAGTTCTAATTTATTGATATTAGGTCATAACAATAAATTAATAAGGTGTGGGAACAAGATAGTTGAATTATAATAGTTAAGTCATACCAGTAAATTAGTAAGGTGTGATAAGTCATGGCTAGATAAGTTGTGGAAATGAGATAATTAAGTTGTGGCAGTTAATAATGGCCATTACTTGGGAGCAAGATAGTTAAGTTCCATGACTTAGTAAGGTGTGAGAATGAGATAATAAATCTGTAATAGTTAAGTCAAGACGATAAATGAGTAAGGTGTGGGAACAAGATAAGTATAGTGTTAAATCATAGCTGTGAATTAGTAAAGTGTGAGAACAAGATGATTCATGACTTAGTAAGTTGTGGGAAAGAGATAATTAAGCTGTGGTGGCGTGAGAATGAGATAATTAAGTTTTAATAGTTTTAATAAATCATGGGAATAAATTAGTAAAGTGTGGGAACAAGATAGTTAAGTTGTAAATTCATACTCGTGATTTAGTAAACGAGGGAAACTAGTGAACTAGTAAAGCGTTCAGGTGTGGTAAGGAATGGCCATGGGAACAAATATGGGAACAAGTTCATCTGTGGTGGAGCTCACCATCATTCACCAGACACTGGGTGGTTAGCCTTCAGAACTCTGACCTACGCTGGTCTGGGGATGGGTCGGCGTGCACTGACGTCACCTGTCGCCACTTGTTGAGTCACGGTGCTGAGACCGGTGTGGAGGTAATTGCCTGGAGGGAGAAACATTTCTCTCCTGACACTAAAGCAGGTGGACAGTTTCATATTCGCTGGGAGTTAAACGGATAAACGTTCGCCTGGCATCTCGCTTCATAAACACATCACGGCGAGGTCGGGTCTCCGCTCGCTGTGTTCTCCAAGACTTAAAACAACACACGGCCGCTCACGTCTCCGCAGGCCAGTCCTCAACTCCACCAGCCGGCCTGCCACGTCCACACAGTCACATGCAGTGACATGGAGAACAGGAGGACTCTCGATCCCCCTACTACCTCCCCATAGCTGCTCCTCACCATGCTGGTTCAGTCCCATCTGCTCAGTCCTCAAAACCACAGTCCGGAGGAGACCCCAGGGATTCAGGAATTAGAGGCTGCATAGACGCTACGAGAGGGTCGACTCAGAGAAGACAACAGGTGAGGAGCCAGGTGATGTCAAGGTCCATGTCTCTGGCTACCCGAAGAGCAATGCACTCCAATTGTAGCATCTCAGTCCAGTCATTTCCGTGAGCTCCATCCTGCTTTCCCGGTTTTCTTCTTCCTGTTAGTGTGTGGTAGCTGTGTGTGGATGTAAACGGAGAACCTCTCTCCCACAGAAACCCTGCCCCTCCCATCTCGCTGGAATTCCAGCCCTGTTCTTTGTTACAAGGTGACATCATCTCATAACACTGCCCTTAGCGCCCGCCTACCAGCAAGCTAGCACGGTGTTGTGTGAGGGTGTGCCAAGTTTGCTGGTAGGCGGGCAATAAGGACTGTGTTAGGAGATGATGTGACCTTGGGGGCAGTCCTGGGGCGGTCCTGGGCTGGAGGTAAGGGAACCAGCCTTGTGACTGGAGGGTCGCCGCTTTGATTCCCTGAACTGACAGTAACGACTGACGTGCCCCTGGGCAAGACACTTGCTCCCTGGCCGCTGTGAAGAGGGCTGCCCACTGCTCTGGGCTAGTGTGCTCGCTGCCCCCGTGTGGGTGGGTGCGTGTGTGTGTGTGTTCACTAGCGTGTGGGTGTTTCACTTCACGGATGGGTTATGTGCAGAAGACACATTCCTCTGTGTGCAGCAGAAATGGCAGATCATGGCCCTGGACTCTGAGAATGACTGGCCTCACCTGATACTGTCACAAAGTGAAGGGCTGGGATTCCACTGGAGTTCCTTTTCCAGTAAGCAGTCCAGGGCTCGCTGGAAAAGGCACGCTAAGCTGTACTGACCCGAGTCTGGCTTTGCTGTAACATGTCAGTAACAGTCGTCTTTATAAATATCACTGGACCGGCACCAAACAGAACCTCCAGCACCATCACCAGTCCGGTGCAGACTCGCGATTCATCACTGAGGATTACTTTGATCCGGTCATCCACAGTCCCGGACTGCTGTCCTGTATCCCACGGTAACCGTGTTCTTCTCTGTTCGGCTGTTGTTTGGCTCGTCCGGATGTAAATCCCGTGTCCTTCAGGCCATTCCTTACAGTCCGGTCCCAGACCCTGACTCCGGTTCCCACCCACGTGTTCCTCGTCTGTTTGGTTGGGCGTTCTCTGTTTAAGACATGCGGCTGTAAGTTTCTATCTTCTCTCGTGTTGGAGCCGTGATTCACGTCAGCCCGCTCTGTGCAGCAGCTCTCCAGGTGTGAGCACTCTTTAATACCTGAGGACTAATTAGCAGATGGAATCTGATGCAGGTGTTTGTTTAAGAGCTACAGAGCTCCATAATATTTCCCTCAGAATTCACAGATTCCATGTTCTTCCTCTACTTGATCTAAAAACACACCTGTGACTGACGACAACAATCCTGTTTCCTTATTTTTTATTGTGTCTTAATGCCAGAAGGCTGGAATTCTCAAAAAAGGTTTAGTGGAATGTCCCGATGATTAACATTTTTCTACAAAATTGAACAGCTGACAGATCTTCCTCCAGGAGTGGGGACCCCATCATTTTTGCCAGGGTTGTTTTTATTTCTGTTGTTTAAAGTGACTCAGTGGTATTGTCCATAGCAGGGATACATACAATAACACACAATAATAATAAATTGTCAGAGTGCAGTGGTGTTGGTGGTGATAGTGGTATTGGTAGTGTTGGTGGTGTTAGTGGTATTGGTGGTGATAGTGGTGGTGTTGGTGGTATTGGTGGTGATGGTGGTATTGGTAGTGTTGGTGGTGTTAGTGGTATTGGTGGTGATAGTGGTGGTGTTGGTGGTATTGGTGGTATTTGGGATGTTGTTGGTGATGGTGGTTTTGGTGCTATTGGTGGTGTTGTTGGTGATGGTGGTGTTGGTGGTGATGGTGGTATTGATGGTGATGTTGGTGATGGTGGTGTTGGTGGTATTGGTGGTGTTAGTGGTACTGGTGGTGTTTGTGGTGATGGTATTGGTGGTGTTGATGATAATGGTGATGTGATGGTGGTATTGGTGGTGTTGATAATGGTGATGTGATGGTGGTATTGGTGGTGATGATGGTGTTAGTGGTACTGGTGGTGATGGTGGTGGTATTGGTGGTGGTATTGGTGATGGTATTGGTGGTATTGGTGGTGATGGTGGTGGTATTGGTGGTGTTATTGGTACTGGTGGTGTTTGTGGTGATGGTATTGGTGGTGTTGTTGATGATAATGGTGATGGTGATGTTGGTGGTATTGGTGGTGATGGTGGTGTTAGTGGTATTGGTGGTGTTGTTGGTGATGGTGGTGTTGGTGGTATTGGTGGTGTTATTGGTACTGGTGGTGTTTGTGGTGATGGTATTGGTGGTGTTGTTGAAGATAATGGTGATGGTGATGTTGGTGGTGATGGTGGTGTTAGTGGTATTAATGGTGATGGTATTGGTGGTATTGGTGGTGTTGTTGGTGATAAGAGTTACGTTTTGGTTTGGACATCAAAGGGTTAAAATCTTGAAAACCCTCCTGTGATGATGTCAGGATGTCAGACACCTGTGTGTACACCTGTGATGATGTCACAGTGGTTAACTGAATGTGTAGGTACCTGTCTGTGCTGTTGTCTTGCAGGGGTGGGGTTGGGGGGCTCCTCCGGTGGTAGCTCCTGCAGAAGGAGAAGGAAACGGGATAATTAAGACTAGATGACACACACCATGTAGAGCCCATGTGAGCATGTGTATACTGGGACGTCAGTGATCATTCTTGATCCGTGTTTGACCACGCTTCCCAATGCTTCCCAAACACACTAGTCACCAGGGGACTAGTCACCTGCATTCCCCCGAGTCTGGAAAAAGAGTTAGCGCCTGGAGGAAGTCGCTAGCAGGCTAGGAGAAGCCTCGTTCATGGTTTAAGCCTTTTTATTTCTTTTCTACGAGTTTGTAAACACTGGCTGAACACTGCAATAAAACAAATCCATTTGGATCTCTGTGACGCGTCTCTCAGGAATTTGGGTGGCAGCCTCACTCCACTGACCACTCGTGATCACATTACCACACACTGGGAGCAGTCTAGAGGTCCAGCCTCAAAACCGGAGGGTTGTCGGTTTGATTCCCTCAACTGACAGTAATGACTGAAGTGCCCTTGAGCAAGGCACTTAACCTACATGCTCCCGGGTCACCGTGGGCAAGTGCCCACTGCCCCCTAGTGTGGGTGTTTCGCCTCACGGATGGGTGAAACGCGGAAGACTCTGTGTGCAAAATCACAAACGACAAGCAACGACCCTAAACTCTGAATCCAGTTAGGAGTATGTTCTCTAGGGCATCTGGAAAACTCCCCAAGTTAAAATATCAGTCGACAGATCAACATAGCGTTCGGGTTTCCTTACCAATACAGGAAAGGGAATTCCACACTGTACCGGAGTTTGTAGTTTGGCTAAACATTTCTTTCCTGAAACTGAACGTTATTACTTTGTCCTGTTCCAGAAATGATAACAGGACTTTAGAGCCGTAATAAATCATGCTCCTGATACTCTACTCATACTTAAGTACATCTGAAGGTACATACTTTAATACTGTTACTCTCCATACTTAAGTACATCTGAAGGTATATACTTTAGTACTGGTACTCTCCATACTTAAGTACATCTGAAGGTACGTACTTTAGTACTGTTACTCTCCATACTTAAGTACATCTGAAGGTACATACTTTAGTACTGGTACTCTCCATACTTAAGTACATCTGAAGGTACATACTTTAGTACTGGTACTCTCCATACTTAAGTACATCTGGAGGGACATACTTTAGTACTGGTACTCCCCATACTTAAGTACATCTGAAGGTATATACTGTAGTACTGTTACTCTCCGTACTTAAGTACATCGGAAGGTACGTACTTTAGTACTGTTACTCTTCATACTTAAGTGCATCTGAAGGTACATACTTTAGTACTGTTACTCTCCATACTTAAGTACATCTGAAGGTACATACTTTAGTACTGGTACTCTCCATACTTAAGTACATCTGAAGGTACATACTTTAGTACTGGTACTCCAGTGGAGGACTAAAGAGAGGAGCTCCAACTGACACTGGAGGAAGAGTTTACTTGGGGATCTACTCTAACTCAGGTAGATGGCTTGTATACTTCGTCCACCACTGCCACTGGGTACCGTGCTGGTACCCTTCCCGAGCCCAAGCCATTAAGCTGGAACCCTTGGCACGAATGGTAAATGGAAATTGCGCAGCTCCAGTTTTTATGGTGCCAAAGGTTTTGTTTATTTGTGTGGTGGAAAATGATCATTAGCAGCTTCATCTTGATTTCCCTTCCAATAAAGCAAACAGACGTTCCCCGCTGCTTATGCATAAATGGAAATAACTTGAGGCATCCATAATAGAGTTTCTGAACTCATAACTGGAAGTAACTCATCTCATCTGAGTGATTCATGCCAATCACACTTTCTGGAGGCAATTTGGGCTCCGCATATAAAAACGACTGTGAGAAGCGTGCAGACTGTCTCACTGTCATAATAACAGAAGTCCCGGAATTAGAGCGCACCAACGCAGCACGGATGCAGAGGCAGGAAGAAAGGAGGCCCAGACTCTACAGCAGGGACCGCGTTGTGTCTAATAGGCTAATCGTGAGTGCGTTGCGTGAGTAAGTCGGTACGTAGTGTCGGGGCCTGAACACGAATACTGCGTGAATTGCTTTCAGCAGAAAATTGAGCATTCCGCTCACAATACAGCTCCACAAACACGGGGTGATCTGAGGTCGACAGGAGCCTCGCAAACTGTCTCGCTTACAGAAGGATGATCACACAAAGGAATTAATCAGAGAGCTGCGAAAAAGACACACGCAGTTACGTCTCCAACAGCGTGCCAAAGAGATGGTCGGAACGTCCGCACAGTGCAAGTCAGAGCCAAGGGGTGGCCAGGGGTGGTCAGCGCCACCCTACCGTAAAGCTCAGCCACCTCAGCGAGTCAGCCTGCGCCGTTATCTCTCCAAAGCGAACGGTGCCCTTTGTGATGAGCTCTAAATGCTTAATATGCTGCTGTGATAAGCCTGCGTAAACATAAAACTGTGCCTCCAGGGCTGCACAGTTTGATTGCATCCGTAATTTTGTGAAATGGCTTTAAAACAGCAGCCTGATTGTGCAGCACAGGAAGAAAGGTGGCGTTTAAGTGGGTTGGCTTCAGCAGAATGCACCAGAACTTGGTTTTATATCGTTTAGAAGTAAATATAATTGAACGTGTTGTGTTATGTGCAAACAGTGACCCCCGCTGGTCAAAAGGAGCACTGCGCCATTAATCCCACTGAAAGGATACGGTAGGTTCAGACATCTTCTGCAACCTAATACACTCTGTGGGTGTCATTATCATCATTCTGTGCTACAGCAATGACACTAAAGTAATAAAGAACGAATACTCTGTGTTCTGAGGGGTAATTCTTTGTATGTGGTGTTAAAAAAGTTTTATCCAATCACAGCTAGCTATGCTAGTATTGTGTTCCACGTGATCTGAATGCTAGGTTTAGTTGAGTTTGATTTCTTTGGTGCTTTATAGCCGCTAGAATGGAGAAGCGTGACACTGAGTAGCTGTTTATCCCTGACTGTCTTCAACCATGCCATAGCGACCTCATATGGCCTCAGAAGCTCCATTCATTTCCAACAGAAGGTGGATCTGGACTGCAGGCAGGTCAGTCAGGCACACACACGCAGAGTCCGTGCCTACAGCTGTTGTAGCATGTCCAGAACGAGGCCTGGCATCGTCCTAACGGAATAACCATGGACCTGGCAGGAACAGATTTCATCCTATGCCACATCACCAGAACCTCCACACACTTGCAGGCCAGCCATGCTGTTGACACTGATGTCCCCAACACCATGGCACGTTGTCTCTTACGTCTTTTGCGTAAAGAACGTCCTTTTCCTGAGAGCAAGCTGAAACCTGACCACAGCACACGTTTCCGCTGACGCGTCGATGAGCTCAGGCCCAAAGAACTCGGCGGCGTTTCTGTATAGAACTGGTGTTCGGCTTTCTCCTTGTGTAATATAGCTCAAACTTGCTTTGGTGGAGTGTGGCTGCAATGGCGGGCTGTGTTACTATATGAGGCACAGTATTCCCAAGCCCATGGGTCGAGCTTCATACCAAAGTTCCGGATTCACAGTCCTATGTACAGGAGATGCTGACGGACCTCAGTTATTTGTGCTCTTGTGTTGAGAATGCTCTTTGAGTGACTGCATGTGGGTGTGGCCAAAGACCATAGTGTGAAGGAAGTAGCTGAATCTGCAGGTGTATGGAAGCGTACGGTCATACGGGTCTACCAGTGTTACCCCTCTCACGGAGAAGGTGTCTGGGTAAAGGTGAACTGGAAAGAACAAAGGAATCACACGATGCTTAGTGTGCACGCTGTTCTGGTCCTGCATTTTATGCTTCGCTTTTTTGACCCTTACCAGAACCGCAGATTACTTACTCCGGCTGATGTCAAGCGCCACCTACTGGGCAATACCTGAAACAGCTTATTTTACCTTTTGTTTTGTTCTGAATGATCTCTAGAACGCATGGCACTGAAGAAATAATATATCTAATTGAATTTTCCGTTACAGAAATTATAAACAGCAGCAAAACTTTAATTACAACAATAATAAAATAACAAAAAATAAATGTAGAATCCCCTTTTAAAATCCCAGCAGATAAAAATCCCAGTCTACAGGGAATTCTCCTCGGAATTGTGCCAGGGAAGGTACCAAATCTGGCCCAAATTCTTTGATGTGAGAGTGTCTGAACACTGATGTGGCTACATCCAGAAACTGGTCCAGTACATGCCCGATCCAGGCACTCGTCTGGTGAGCTTATATCCGGTATATATGGATATACAGGTACAGTCTGGCTTTAACCATCTCGTTCCGCTGAAGCTCTTTCCGTGTGAGTGAGGCAAGTCCTTTCAAATCTGCATTCATGCCGGCGTCCTGCATGCACCCAGCTCCGATTTAAAGTGCCTCAAATTGAAACTGTGTCCATATGCATACAGATATATCCTAAAACAGGTCTGAGCCACCAAACAGAGCCGTGTGAGACGACTGCACAAAAGGCTTTCATCCAGTGTAGGAATGAACTTTGTTGGCTATTACGTGACTCCTGGATATTAAAGTGAGTCAGAAATGAAAAGAAAATGATAATGTAGGCGCACGGGGAATCAAAGCCGGCAATGATCTTTAAGTTCATATATAATAGAAATATTAATCACAAAGGCCATCATCAAAGGCAAAAACCGAGTCATGGAGAAACACTGGAGAGTAATATAGACTCATGTATTATTTAAAGCCTGGTGATGAAAGAAACTGCAAAAATGGGTCCATTCTTCTTCTGGGGTAGAGTGGGATATTCATGGAGGGGTGCTGGGAACATATAATCAGGAAGCATTGAGAAGGAGACGTGAAGTGAGCGACAGGCGCACTCATTGTAAGAGGCCGGTGGCAGATTGGTCATTGTTGAAAAGGATGCTCTGGGGGCCTTGAAGTCACCTCTGCCTCAACACCTACTCAGCAAGGCCGGACTGAAGTGACGTGATGAGTAAAGCTCCACAGATATCTGGATAAGACATGAAATATCAGGAGCACGTCTGTGAGACTGGCCACTGCTGCTGGACGAGGAGACATGCTTCACAGTTCAAGGTGTTCAGTGGAAGGCATCCACCAAATCTGGCCCCACCGCTCAATTCTTGGGTGTGGGAACATTGATATGGCCTACATCCAGAAACCTAGAACCTTGGTGTGAAGGTGAGCAAGGGCGGGTCTTATCTCTGTACCTGACTGACCCAACAGCCACCATTACAGACCTCCAGCGAGCAGTGGGGTCCTCCATGGGTCATCCTGTTAGTGCAGCACCATCGGCAGACGGCCGCACCACGCAGGACTACCTGCACACAGACCGTTACCACGACTGTCCTTAACACCACGTCACCGTCACCAAAGACTGCAGTGGTGTCGTACCAGACTGTCATGGAGGGACTCAGAATGGCAGCGGGTCATCTTCAGTGACGAGTCCCGCTTTAGTCTTGGTGGAGACGCCCAACGAATCCGTGTGTGGAGGCACCGTGGTCAGCACCGAGATGGACAATCTGTTGTAACACGTCCAGAAGAGCTGGTGTCCCTCCACCTCCACCCCTACCGCACCATCTGCAGGAACTGTGTGAGGATGTTCAAGCTGCATGGGATGGATTATCACAGGACTCCATCAGGAACCTCTACAGCTCCATACCGAGACGTCTGGCGTGTTGGGTTAGCGAACACGGCGGCCCGACGCCATACTGAGAGACAGACTTCTGTATGTGTAGCTCAATAAATATTGATCATATCAGTCTAAATTTATCATCAGTTATTGATCCTGGTCACCTTTATCTCCCTTCCCAACACACCTGCACTCCCACACCTCCTCCTGGGAGCAGCTGGTCTTTGAGGACGAGTGTTGAACCTTATCCTGAGGTTACTGGGTCCATCTCGTATATTAATAGTTCTTTAAAGACCCATCCACCGATCGCTCTATAGGATCCCTCCTGAAAACCTCTTCGGCGCCTCCTCTTTGTGTGGGAATATCCGGATACATCTTCATTTAAATACTGTAAACCGTGATCCGGTTCTTCAGCACTATGGAGGGAGCACTAACTGCTTGGAGATCTGAAGAGAATGTTTCAGATTTCTGACTTCTTTTAACTGCCGGCTTTGAAACGAGGCAGTAGTGGTCATTAAGTGTAGCATAAAAGTCAAATGGTACATATAGTTAATCAGGCTCTTTTATGTGTGACTAATGCGTGGGAATAACTGCCTGGTCAACGATCGCTCTGAACCTGGAGTACAGTAATAGCCCTGCTCAATGGTCTAAAGAAGAATAAACGATGTCAGATATGATGTTTTAACTGGCTTAGAACAAAAAAAGCATCTCATTAAAGTGGAATTCCGAGGAATTTATAGCGTAAGTCGTCTTTGTATTCCAAAATATAAGTGAAGGCTCATTTTTACAAGTGCACTTACTGAGCACTTTATTCAGTAAACCTACATTATATCTGCACTCCGCGTCCATTTCACCAGCTCCGGTTACCATATACCTCCATCTGTTTCTCTGTGTGTACTGTGTTACCCTGTTCTTAAAGGTCAGGACCCCCACGGGACCACCACAGAGCAGGTATGATGTGGGTGGAGGATCATTCTCTGACTGCAGTGACACTGACGTGGTGGTGTGTTAGTGTGGGTGGTGCTGGTGTGAGTGGATCAGACACAGCAGTGCCGCTGGAGACCTCAGTGTCACTGCTGGACTGAGAATCGTCCACCATCCAGAACTATCCAGCTAACAGTGTCCTGTGTGGCAGCGTCCTGTGTGGCAGCGTCCTGTGTGGCAGCGTCCTGTGGGCAGCGTCCTGTGTGGCAGCGTCCTGTCGGGCAGCGTCCTGTGAGGCAGTGTCCTGTGTCCACTGATGAAGGACTAGAGGATGACCAACACTGCACTGTGCAGCAGCAGATGAGCTATCGTCTCTGACTGTCCATCTACAAGGTGGACCAGCAAGGTAGGAGTGTCTAATAGAGTGGACAGTGAGTGGACACAGTGTCTCAACACTCCAGCAGCACTGCTGTGTCTGATCCACTCACACCAGCACCACACACTAACACACCACCACCACGTCAGTGTCACTGCAGTGCTGAGAATGATCCACCACCCACATACTACCTGCTCTGTGGTGGTCCTGTGGGGGTCCTGACCACTGAAGAACAGGGTAATACAGTACACAGAGAAACAGATGGACCACAGTCTGGACCTGTACACCTACAGAGTGTCCTGTATGGTCAGTGGAGTTTGTTAAAGCGCAGATGGTGTGGTAGGGGTGGAGGTGGAGGGACATGTGACGTTCATCTTGGTGCTGACCACGGTGACTCCACACACGGATTCGTTGGGCGTCTCCACCAAGACTAAAGCGGGACTCGTCACTGAAGATGACCCGCTGCCATTCTGAGTCACTCCATGACAGTCTGGTACGACACCACTGCAGTCTTTGGTGACGGTGACGTGGTGTTAAGGACAGTCGTGGTAGCGACTCTGGTACAGAGATAAGGGGCCATGGTAACGTTGTAGGCGCGGCCGAACGTGAAAGTTTGACCATTAGCATGTCTCACGACGTCAAACCTACCCACCAGGCCCAGCCCTGTCTGTTAACTCCTGGGTGCAGCTGTTTGTGCAGCTGTTTGTTTGGTACGAGTGGATGTTCTACAGTGTGGTTCACCATCCGAATCACCCCAAGGTCTTGTAGGTACAGGTGTTCTGACTGGCAGCGGTGTCTCTTACACGTGCGCAGTATTCCGCATGCCTGCTCTGTTTAGGCTCGGGACATCAGGACCCAGAGTGTTTCATCAGACCGGATCACCCTTCACACAGTGTCAGCCTAAGCCTCTCCTCCTTCTCCTCCTCATATTCTCTCATCATTCTCCTCTAGCCTCCAGCACTGCTGACAAGGACGAGTGTGCAGTGTGCAGCTCATTGTCTTTAATGACTTCAGAGGGATGTCATTAAGGCTTCTCCCCTCCGTCTCTGGGACCTCTACACCCCAGTCATATGACCTTCTCAGTGCGGCGTTTACAGCACACTTCAAACCGAGCGCATGGTTCTAAGTGAAACGCTGTTTTTGGCCGGAACCGTGCCGTATATCTGGGTTCTCGCGGAGGGAGTGGCACGCGGTGCTTACCAAACAGAACCTTAATCGGTTCTACCATCTCCCTCTTACTGGGACTGGTTCTAATCACCTCCTTATCGGTTCTGAAAGCTACCCCTGCTTGTGATTGGTCTGAATTGCTCGGGCCAGTCACAGTGAACGGGAGGTCTCCGGAGGAATGTGATTGGTCCTAATGATGACCCTCCTTGTTCTGAGACCTCCCCTCAACTGTGATAGGCCCTAATCACCACATCAATAGATCTTCGGTGGCAGTGATTGGTCCTAATCTCCATCCTGTTCGTTTTGAGGCCGCCCCCTGATTGCAATTGGTCCTAATCTCCGCCCTGTTCATTTTGAGACCGCCCCCTGATTGCAATTGGTTCTAATCTCCACCCTGTTCATTTTGAGACCGCCCCCTGATTGCAATTGGTCCTAATCTCCGCCCTGTTCATTTTGAGACCGCCCCCTGATTGCAATTGGTCCTAATCTCCGCCCTGTTCTTTTTGAGACCGCCCCCTGATTGCAATTGGTCCTAATCTCCGCCCTGTTCATTTTGAGACCGCCCCCTGATTGCAATTGGTCCTAATCTCCGCCCTGTTCATTTTGAGACCACCCCCTGATTGCAATTGGTCCTAATCTCCATCCTGTTCGTTTTGAGGCCGCCCCCTGATTGCAATTGGTCCTAATCTCCGCCCTGTTCATTTTGAGACCGCCCCCTGATTGCAATTGGTCCTAATCTCCACCCTGTTCATTTTGAGACCGCCCCCTGATTGCAATTGGTCCTAATCTCCACCCTGTTCGTTTTGAGACCGCCCCCTGATTGCAATTGGTCCTAATCTCCACCCTGTTTATTTTGAGACCGCCCCCTGATTGCAATTGGTCCTAATCTCCACCCTGTTCGTTTTGAGACCGCCCCCTGATTGCAATTGGTCCTAATCTCCGCCCTGTTCATTTTGAGACCTCCCCCTGATTGCAACTGTCCAAATCTCCACCCTGTTCGTTTGAGACCTCGCTCATTTAAAGTCCTCCCCCTTACTGTGATTGGTCCTAATTACTGCTTCATTTGTTCTGAGACCCCCCAAGCCCCCCACCACCCTGATGTTGGGTAACGCCTGATCTTTCATCCTGCTAGCCTACGTATGGTGATGGAAATCATCTTATAGGAGCTTTACGTTAAGGTCACAAGGTCAGCGGCTGTAGCTATACGTTCTGGGTTTGCCGCTGCAGCGCGAGAGCGGGTGTCCTTGAGTGGTGGTGGGTGTATTTAGAAGCACTGGCTCGGGCTTACACAGAGGTCATAAACAAGAGGCTCTCTCGACAACTATGACAGCTCGAGCAAACGCCACAAGTGCTTTCGATACTCCAACTCTCAATTTAAGTTTTCAAACACCATCAGCCCTGGAGAGCGCCGCGGAAAAGGGCATTGTGTTTGCTTCTCGCTTGGGCGAGAGAAATAGGAGCCCTGAATACATTATAGTCAGCAACGAACATTCTCATCTTCGTCCTACTGGTCATGATACGCACTCAGCATATCGACCGACTGTACAAAGGCGCTGCCACTTAGGTATATATTCACGTACAGATTGATGAATATTAATATAACTCTCCCGCCAAGCCTTACTCCTTACATAAAACATCACTCGGGGAGCTGCTGGAGCATGTGCCGAGGTGTGGACATGGTGAACTAGCCGATGGAGCCTCTGTTTTACATTTCTTGTGCACACATGCTGATTGGATTTGGACAAGGCTGTTACAGATTCGTACTCGAGTGTGTCGCCGCCGCTGGCAGAACACAGCTTTAAACACAAACCCCTTTACAAGCAGCAGGAAATCAGTATCTGTCCGTCTATCCATCTGACTATGTGGTGGATCATTCTCCGCACTGCAGTGACTCTGATGTGGTGATGGTGCGTTAGTGTGTGTGGTGCTGGTGTGAGTGGATCAACATACCAGGGCTGCTGGACACCTCAGTGTCACTGCTGAAGTAAGAATCGACCACCGACCAGAACTATCCTAGGGGGCAGCGTCCTGTGGGGCAGCGTCCTGTGGGGCAGCGTCCTGTGGGGCAGCGTCCTGTGGGGCAGCGTCCTAGGGGGCAGCGTCCTGTGGTGCAGCGTCCTGTGGGGCAGCGTCCTGTGGGGCAGCGTCCTATGGGCAGCGTCCTATGGGCAGCGTCCTATGGGCAGCGTCCTGTGTCCACTGATGAAGGACTAGAGGATGACCAACACTGCACTGTGCAGCAGCAGATGAGCTATCGTCTCTGACTGTCCATCTACAAGGTGGACCAGCAAGGTAGGAGTGTCTAATAGAGTGGACAGTGAGTGGACACAGTGTCTCAACACTCCAGCAGCACTGCTGTGTCTGATCCACTCACACCAGCACCACACACACTAACACACCACCACCACGTCAGTGTCACTGCAGTGCTGAGAATGATCCACCACCCACATACTGCCTGCTCTGTGGGGGTCCTGTGGGGGTCCTGACCATTGAAGAACAGGGTAATACAGTACACAGAGAAACAGATGGACTACAGTCTGGACCTGTACTCCTACAGAGTGTCCTGTGTCCTCACCTTCCAGCAGATCCCATCAACGCCAGCACTGCACTTTAGAGTCCCTCCCACACTGCGGTGGCTTCCATTATGAGAACCTGAGATTGTGTGACGTCAGACTCCATAAAATCTCTCCTTCCCTCCATCAGACTCTCTTCTCCTTTAAAGCGAGTGCTGAACCACTGCACATGCTTCTGGAGGGCAGCGGTGAGGAGACAGCTGGATAAAAATACACACCAGCCACAGCATAAACTCAACTCACCTACTGAGAGTGCTGGGAAAGGTCCTGTACACACAGACACAGAGGCTTTCAGACGCGCAGAGCGTGGTCGACTGTTTAGATTATCCTCTCACACTGATCAAAAAATACACCCATCATCTACAGAACAGCTGCACCCAGAAGGAGGTGTGGGAGTGCAGGTGTGTTGGGAGGGAGGATAAAGGTGACCAGGATCAATAACTGGTGATAAATTTAGACTGATATGATCAATATTTATTGAGCTACACATACAGAAGTCTGTCTCTCAGTATGGCGTCGGGCCGCTGTGTTTGCTAACCCAACACGCCAGACGTCTCGGTATGGAGCTGTAGAGGTTCCTGATGGAGTCCTGTGATAATCCATCCCATGCAGCTTGAACATCCTCACACAGTTCCTGCAGATGGTGCGGTAGGGGTGGAGGTGGAGGGACACCAGGCCTTCTGGACGTGTGACCACAAACCGTCCATCTCGGTGCTGACCTCGGTGCCTCCACACACGGATTCGTTGGGCGTCTCCACCAAGACTAAAGCGGGACTCGTCACTGAAGATGACCCGCTGCCATCCTGAGTCACTCCATGACAGTCTGGTACGACACCACTGCAGTCTTTGGTGACGGTGACGTGGTGTTAAGGACAGGCGTGGTAACGGTCTGTGTGCGTGTAGTCCTGCGTGGTGCAGAAAAATGGATCATCTCAAAACAGTAAAATTTACACTTATGATATGTTGTTGGTTCTCTGGTTTGAAGGGCGTGTCAGAGATGTTCTCCAATCAGCAGCTACGTGCTGGTATGTATCCCGCAGGTCAGTTCAGCGATCTTTAGCTTCCATGGGATCCAGGAACAGAAGACCCACCAGAGTGCCTCTGTTAACACCACCGCACCGGACACAGCACCGCACCTGGAGCTTGAAGGATTGGTAACATGTGGCATGGTCCGATGGGTCACGGTACCGGGCTGATAGCAGGGTTTGTGCAGCACTGTGCAGGCTGGTAGTGGGTTCATACAGGTGTGGGGTGTGTTCTCATGGCATGAATTGGGTCCACTGGTCCACCTAAATACGTCATTGACCGGTGCCCGCTACGTTTCACAGCTAGGTGCCCATTTGCAGTCCTTCATGGATGACCCCCAGATGTACCCCCAGAGATGTGGGACTGCCATTGTCCCCCAAGTTGTCAGAATTGGTACAAGGAGCATTCTATCCACATCAGTCTTCTGTAGTGGGGGTCCTACACAGTACTAGTCACATGACTTTTGGCATGTCGGTGTCCAAACCCCTCAGCGTATGGAGGCATCTATGGCGTGAGGACTGTATTGTAAAGACCTGACGACTCATACAAAGGATGAAACTCACCCATACCATACCTAGAGAAGGAGACTGTAAATGGAAACGTTACCCATCATGCACCTGTGCTCTAATTTGAACATTTAGCACACTCGAAGTTCCCCGTCGCTTCATAAACTATATTAGAAGAAACTAACACCAGAACAGCCGCAGGCCTTCCCGTCTGTCTGTGTTTGGGTCTGCTAATTTGACTCTGACTTGGTTTGGGGTCGGAAATTTGCATCAGCTTGTTACCGTCAATATTTTGCATTGACTGGCTGCAGAGCGATACCGAGTCCACAGCCCCGAGGCCCGGTCCACACCGCAAACAATCAATTAGCTGTTCTTGGTTTTTGAAATGAAAATGGAAATAGGGGGGCGGGGGGAGAGGGTGGGGTGGGTGTTAGGGGATAGGGTGGAGAGGGTGGGCTGGGTGTTGTGGGGTAAGGGGAGAGAGTGGGGGGTGGATCAAGCCATTCTCCCTGCTAGCCAAACCGATGACTGATGACTCCTAGTTCCTGATAATCCAATCCCAGTTCCTATCCGTAGTACCTCGCGTTCTCCTGATCTTGATTTGATCTTAATTGCATTTTCAAACACAGATCAATAACACGCACCTCCAGACACTGAATTATAGACGCTCCGCTTGAGAAAGAATTTTAACGTCTTGGATGCGGTGTACGTGTTCCATCTACCACTCGTTCTTCCTCATGCAGTAATGACTGTACGATGAGTCATTATGTATTAAGCAAACACTCTTATTAGTTAAATATGCGTATCTGCTGCCTTATTTCGTTTCCATTTCCACACCGCTAACCACATTCTGAGAAACTCTACTTTAGAAACGGACCTCATTTACGCCCCCTCCAGACCAGACAATGCCAGGGTCCAGGGTCCGTGTTACGAGGTCACATGTACACTTATCAAAAGAATAGCTGCACAAAAACAACCCCAGGCAAAAACATGGAATCTGTGAATTCTGAGGGAAATATTATGGAGCTCTTAAACAAACACCTGCATCAGATTCCATCTGCTAATTAGTCCTCAGGTATTAAAGAGTGCTCACACCTGGAGAGCTGCTGCACAGAGCGGGCTGACGTGAATCACGGCTCCAACACGAGAGAAGATAGAAAGTTAAAGCCGCATGTCTTAAACAGAGAACGCCCAACCAAACAGACGAGGATCCCGTGGGCGGGAACCGGAGTCAGGGTCTGGGACCGGACTGTGAGGAATGGCCTGAAGGACACGGGACTTACATCCGGAAGAACCAAACAACAGCCGAACAGAGAAGAACACGGTTACCGTGGGATACAGGACAGCAGTCCGGGACTGTGGATGACCGGATCAAAGTAATTCTCAGTGATGAATCGCGAGTCTGCACCGGACTGGTGATGGTGCTGGAGGTTCTGTTTGGTGCCGGTCCAGTGATATTTATAAAGACGACTGTCTGAAGAGCACAGGTAGACTTCCACAGTCACTGAGGATACGGGCTGCATGTCAGGTAAAGGTACGGGGAGATGGCGCTCCGTACACCGTCAATAAATACTGGTAGTGCAGCACCATCGGCAGACGGCTGCACCACGCAGGACTACATGCACACAGACCGTTACCACGACCGTCCTTAACACCACGTCACCGTCACCAAAGACTGCAGTGGTGTCGTACCAGACTGTCATGGAGTGACTCAGAATGGCAGCGGGTCATCTTCAGTGACGAGTCCCGCTTTAGTCTTGGTGGAGACGCCCAACGAATCCGTGTGTGGAGGCACCGTGGTCAGCACTGAGATGGAGGGTTTGTTGACACATGTCCAGAAGACCTGGTGTCCCTCCACCTCCACCCCTACCGCACCATCTGCAGGAACTGTGTGAGGATGTTCAAGCTGCTTGGGATGGATTATCACAGGACACCATTAGGAACCTCTACAGCTCCATACCGAGACGTCTGGCATGTTGGGTTAGCGAACACGGCGGCCCGATGCCATACTGAGAGACAGACTTCTGTATGTGTAGCTCAATAAATATCGCTCTGTGTTTCCACGTCTCTTTCTTTGCCAGGGACCAGCATTCTATCACAGAGACACAAGATCTCGAGCAGGAGATCAAAGAACTGCCAGTCAGTAGCAACGAAGAAGGAACTCAGCCGAGGACTGAGGAAGAGAATAAGCAGAGTACCAGTACTAAAGTATGTACCTTCAGATGTACTTAAGTATGGAGAGTACCAGTACTAAAGTATGTACCTTCAGATGTATTTAAGTATGGAGAGTACCAGTACTAAAGTATGTACCTTCAGATGTATTTAAGTATGGAGAGTACCAGTACTAAAGTATGTACCTTCAGATGTATTTAAGTATGGAGAGTAACAGTACTAAAGTATGTACCTTCAGATGTACTTAAGTATGGAGAGTAACGGTACTAAAGTATGTACCTTCAGATGTACTTAAGTATGGAGAGTACCGGTACTAAAGTATGTACCTTCAGATGTACTTAAGTATGGAGAGTAACAGTACTAAAGTATGTACCTTCAGATGTACTTAAGTATGGAGAGTACCAGAACTAAAGTATGTACCTTCAGATGTACTTAAGTATGGAGAATAACAGTACTAAAGTATGTACCTTCAGATGTACTTAAGTATGGAGAGTACCAGTACTAAAGTATGTACCTTCAGATGTACTTAAGTATGGAGAGTACCAGTACTAAAGTATGTACCTTCAGATGTACTTAAGTATGGAGAGTACCAGTACTGAAGTATGTACCTTCAGATGTACTTAAGTATGGAGAGTACCAGTACTAAAGTATGTACCTTCAGATGTACTTAAGTATGGAGAGTACCAGTACTAAAGTATGTACCTTCAGATGTACTTAAGTATGGAGAGTACCAGTACTAAAGTATGTACCTTCAGATGTATTTAAGTATGGAGAGTACCAGTACTAAAGTATGTACCTTCAGATGTATTTAAGTATGGAGAGTACCAGTACTAAAGTATGTACCTTCAGATGTATTTAAGTATGGAGAGTACCAGTACTAAAGTATGTACCTTCAGATGTACTTAAGTATGGAGAGTACCAGTACTAAAGTATGTACCTTCAGATGTACTTAAGTATGGAGAGTACCAGTACTAAAGTATGTACCTTCAGATGTATTTAAGTATGGAGAGTACCAGTACTAAAGTATGTACCTTCAGATGTATTTAAGTATGGAGAGTAACAGTACTAAAGTATGTACCTTCAGATGTACTTAAGTATGGAGAGTAACAGTACTAAAGTATGTACCTTCCGATGTACTTAAGTATGGAGAGTACCGGTACTAAAGTATGTACCTTCAGATGTACTTAAGTATGGAGAGTAACAGTACTAAAGTATGTACCTTCAGATGTACTTAAGTATGGAGAGTACCAGAACTAAAGTATGTACCTTCAGATGTACTTAAGTATGGAGAATAACAGTACTAAAGTATGTACCTTCAGATGTACTTAAGTATGGAGAATAACAGTACTAAAGTATGTACCTTCAGATGTACTTAAGTATGGAGAGTACCAGTACTAAAGTATGTACCTTCAGATGTACTTAAGTATGGAGAGTACCAGTACTAAAGTATGTACCTTCAGATGTACTTAAGTATGGAGAGTAACAGGAGCATGGTTTATTACGGCTCTAATGTTCTATTATCATTTCTGGAACAGGACTCTTCATCAGCTCAGTGTAGGTGAAGAGACTCTAGTGTCTCTCAGTCCACCAGTCTTTAATAGAAGCTCATTCATTAGTCTGACACTGACGTCTATTCACATCATCATCAGCACAGAACACTGAAGGAGAACAGGGAACATTAGCTAGAACCTAGATCCGTCCAACAGGTCAACACAAGCTCAAAACAAAGTGAGTGCTGTAGCCTGATTGGTGGGTAAATGGTCTCACGTAACTGGCATAAGATCACCAGACAAAACATGAGGCTCCTGCAGATGGCACCACACGAGGATGATGGAGCTATAAACCCCTGTGGGGTGTGAGTGACGGGATCCGTAGATTAGGAAGAGGAGCTACAGTGCAGGGAATGTCTCGTTCCATGTGTGGAAAATGGCTCCAGAGCAGATGTTAATGATTGGCTAAAAGGAGGGACTGCATGTGGGCGTGGCCAAAGACCATAGTGTGAGGAAGTAGCTGAATCTGCAGGTGTATGGAAGCGTACGGTCATACGGGTCTACCAGCAGTGGATACAATCCCAGCCTACAGGGAATTCTCCTCGGAACTGTGCCAGGGAAGGCCTCCACCAAACCTGGACCAGCTGACCAATTCTTTGATGTGAGAGTGTCTGAACACTGATGTGGCTACATCCAGAACCTCGTCCAGTACATGCCCCCAGCAGTTATTGGAGCTGGTGGAGGGTATTAGGCACGTTTTAGTCACAGGGGTCTCATTTTTCTCTCCAGAACTCTTTAAGGTAATATCACATCAGCTTTTATTACACCTCCTTCCTGGCACTAACCTTTTTTGCTATCAGTGCAAAAAAGTCAGAATCTGATTATACCAGAGTAACGACGCAACACGGCTCTCGCTCAGAGCCATTAAAGAACGCCCTCGGTGACCAACCGCCCTGACACGGACCAAGACTAAAAGTCAACAGTGGGGAGGGAGGCCAGACCTCGCCATAAAACGATATGACTGCTTGTAAAGGATCTGTTTGCCTGACTAATGGAAAAGCGCACGGCCGGAGAGAAACGCTACCTCAGCTGTGGCACAAAGCGCATGCTCTGGCGCGGTGGAGGGTTTTACATGTCCGCTGATGAAAGAAAGATGGTGACTTTTAAATAGTTTGATGTTCCGGTTGATGACAAACTAATAGAATCCGACCTCAACCTAAAGGAAAACATCAGCCTGGACATCAGGCGCTTAAGAATAACAGTAACCCGTGTGCGCAGACGGTCTGAGAAGTGAGTGCAGCAGATGTGAAGGCACAATATGAAACCTGAGACCAGGAGAGAGAGGTACAGAGCCAGAATGGCTATTAAACAAGGCTGAGTCTGAAACGCTGATAAAACAGCCTGCTGGAAACCAACCACTGATCGAGAACGATCACGGCCTCGGTCCAGTTCCAGCAGACTCGTGACACAAACACAGCTGATTGATATCGGACCGGCAGCCTCATGTGTGTAACGCTGCAGGTCAGTTTCCATCCAGCCATGTGGAATACTGTTCTCCTGCAGATCAACAGCTTAGCAACCACCTGGGACATCATGGCAACTATCTAGCAACATCTTAGCAACCTTCAAGCAACACCTTAACAACTGCCCAATAAGCCTTGGCAACCACATAGCAACACTGTAGTAACCAACACTTATAGCGTAGCAACCATCTATCAACAACTAAGCAACCAACCCTTGTACCTTAGCAACCAACCAGTGCACCTTGTCAAGCACCTAGGAACAGCTTAGCAACCAAGACTTATACCATAGCTACTGCGTATCAATACCTAAGCATCCAACCCTTGTAACATAGCAACCACCTGGGTCACCTGGTGCAACATTTAGCAACACCTTAAGAACCACCTAGTATGCCTTGGCAACTGGCTAGCAAAACCGCACCAACCAACACTTACACCACAGCAACCATCTATCAATACCTGATACTATAGCAACCACATGGCACCTGTCTAGCAATGCCCCTAGCAACCAATCTTTATACCATAGCAACTGTCTTGCAACACTTTAGCAAGCCACCTGTATGCCTAGGCAGCACCATAGCAATCACCCATAGTACCATAGCAACTGCCTATTAACACCCTAGCAACCACTTCGGATACTATAGCAACCTCCTAGCAACGTGTTGGCAAGTTTAAGCTGCACAGTCACAGAGAAGACACTCTGAGAGAAGACATTTCCGGATCCGTGTATCGGGATTTGGAAGCTGGAAGTTTGGACTGGACGGTGATCCTGAGCAGAGCGCTGCTGAGTGCTCCGTATCTGAGTCCTAACATCTCATCACAGTCACGGTCCTGCAGTGATGTCTCTTACCTCTGGACCAAACAGAGAAGAACGTATTTAGATGAAGCGCTGATGTCCAATCCGTCTCCCAACATCCATCCGCGGTGGAATGGAGTCACCCTCCTTCAGCGAAAGTGCGGCTGGAATGAAAATGGTTCCGTTGAGCTCCGGCCCTTATTAGGTTGGAGACGGAGAATGAAGCGCTTTAGTTGCAGTTTATATTCAAATAATGAGGTTCCTCAGATTGCCTCTTATTGTACCTCGCTGTTATTGCTGCAGAGATCAAAGAGAGTTCAATTCGCCGTACAGCGCTCAGACGAATGGGAGCATTTGTTAATTCATTTTCCTTGATTGCCTCATCGTAGAGCTTATCCTGGGGACAGCGGCGCCGATGCCTTTGCAGGAAGGGCTTTCTCCCTGAAACAATGAAGTGAATGGGATGAAGGGATGCTCTTATTATCCGTTAGTCATAAGAGGCAGGATTTCTGAGTTAGCCTGATCATCTCAGCCCTAAACTGAGCAGTATTGACCAAGAGAGTGTCTCTCAACTCATTTCCTATTGGGTAGGCTTGAGTCCAGCCTGAGGCCAGGTGCAGGGTACATTTAGACCGTATTGATCAAACAGCGTTTTGGGTTAGTGAATAAGGAGACTCTGTTTCCAGCTTTATGTTGTAGACAGGGTAAACTGAGTGTTCGGCTTGTGCAGTGCTGTCTCCTTTGTTTACATGAGATGGTTTTGTGTGGTGGTGGTGGGCATAGCCAGAATAGTGCTAGCTTTAGCATTGCTAACAGGACTTGTTATATGTTCACACCTGAATATACAGTGACTCTTATACTGTACTGAAGAACAGAGGGGTCAGGATGCACTGTTTAGAGCTAGCTGCTGCTAACGCTGCTCAATTCACCTGAGATACGGTTAGCCTAGCTGTTAGCTCCCCTCGGCTAGTTCACTCTAAAACTGATCCTCTAAAGCGAGTTCATCTTTTATTAATCTTCAGACCTGTATATTTAACTTTCTGAGGCTCATTCTGATAAACACACACCCCACTACCATCACTACACCCACAGTTATACTCGGGGTGGGCTGCGTTTAGCCCCCAAGTGTTACCCGCCGCCATTTTCTCTGGGTGGAGCAGGCTGAGAGCTGGTAAGGCCGCGGTGCATGATGGGATGCAGTACACCATGAAGATAGCTCCACCTGTACACTAGAACCTCCGACTGGAGTAGAACACCATCCAGGGATCTCCAGCTCAGATCTTCACATACTACATTCTACTGTTAGGCAGATTTAGAACGTGACTACTATGTAGTACAGCCTAACCACCTCCACCCCTGTGAAACAGCATGCTCCTTTTTTTCGTTCCTGCTGGAGATGGAGAAATGCTGCAGATACGAAATACCCGAAGACCAAACACAGTTTTCCTCACACACTGGCTGCACAGTGATGCACTAGGCTGGGTTTACATTTATAGACGAGCTATTTAGCCGTGTCGTATTTGTGCTCGGCGTCAGTGAAACAATGGCAAACAATGGTCAGCTCCAGTTTAGAAACACCCACCAACGACAAGCCACCAGCTGTTTGGGTGACAGGATGAAAGGTTCCCGCCGGTGTGAAGGCAGTGTGAGTCTGCACTTTAGAACATAGAACATCTTACAGTGTTAATGACTCATTACAGCTCTAACCAGCTGAACGAATCAGCTCCAGAAGTCACTGATTAGACTCAGGTAATAATCCAGGCTCTATAGTTTCTAAAAAGTATCAGTAATGTGTTTATCGAGAAGAGTTAGATCTATTACTGTGATCATTACTGATTCACATAACAGATGATCAGTTAGGTACTAATACGGGTAATAACTAATAATCACATTCAGTTAATCCCCAAACTGTGGATTAACTGTGGCAGTGGTTGACAAGTCAGCTACACAGCCCCAGATTTGTGTAGAGGTCAGGAACACACCCTCAGATTAGGCAACAAGTCAGGAACACAGCCTCAGATTAGGCAACAAATCAGGAACACAGCCTCAGATTAAGCAACAAATCAGGGACACAGCCTCAGATTGGCTGACAAGTCAGGAGTGAAGCTGCGTGTTGGTCGAGAAGCAAGGTATACAGCATCTGATTGGTCAACAACAAAAATACAGCCTCTGGTTGGCTGACAGGTAAGGAACGCAGCCTCAGATCAGAAAAGACTTTACCCAAGGTGGTAGTATTCTAACAACAACAACAACAACAACAAACGACTAATTTCACAACATAGATCTGTATAAATACCCGTAAGAGACGTTCAGAGTTGGAGTTATCATCACATACACTTCATCTTCAAAAGACCTCCTAAATCCTGCTCCGGATTCAGGCTCAGGGTGGCAGGAGGCTCAGTTCCTTAGTTACTACCTAATACAGAGCTCTGTAAGGCTCGGTAGTGCAGTAGGGTACAGTAAGGCTGCTCGGAACTAAAGAGGAATAATAATATTAATAATAATAATAATAATAATAATAATAATAATAATAATAATAATAACAATAATGATAATAATAATAATAATAATAATAATAATAATAATAATAATAATAATAACAATAATAATAATAATAATAATAATAATAATAATAACAATAATAATAATAATGATAATAATAACAATAATAATAATAATAATAATAATAATAATAATGATAATAATAATAATGATGAATATTCTTTTCAGTCCGTGCGGTGGGTCGGGAGTTCTGTTTCACAGGCGCGTTCCTACTTTCCTTCTGAATGACTGTGTGGCGTAATTCTGAAAGTTGGCACTGGTGTTGGCGGCGCTGTGGCTTTGTTGATAAAGCTCCGCCAGTTTCTCATTAGGTCGTTTACCTTCAGCGACTCTAAAACAACAAAACTCTCAAATGAGAAACTCACGCAAGAGCAGCTTCAGTCACCGCGCAGGTACGCTGCTGATGTTCCTCTCGGCGTATGAACGGACTCGTAGAGCCGACTGTTCTGGCACTCGGGATGTTCTGTAAGGAGTTCAAGTGGTTCAAGTTCAAGTTCAAGTGGTTTTATTTGTCATTTCAACTATATACAGTGGTGTACAGTACACAGTGAAACGAAATAACGTTCCTCCAGGACCAAGGTGCTACATCTAACAATAGATTACACAAAACAATACAACATAAAGTGCACGTGCGCAAGTGCGCAAGACAATATACTATAAATACACACAACCATTTACAAGACAAACAATAAATACAGGGGAGGGGAAACAGTGCAGTCGGCCCCTTAGTAGTGGGAGCAGTAAGGTGCATTTGGTGTAGAAGTAAACATTAGACATTGTAAACACTGTATTTGAATTTAGCAGCAGTACTAAAGTTATCCAGTTAGTGGAACAATAGCAGTTTTTTTTTTTTTTTTTTAATGAAAAGGGAAAAAGGTGGTGTGGGTGTGTGGGTGAGGAGAAGAGAGAGTGTGTGATTTCAGTTCAGTCACTAATGTGTTGTTTTGTTCAGACCAGACTCTGGGTGTTAAGGAGTCTGATGGCTTGGGGAAAGAAGCTGTTTGCACAGTTCCAGATGGATGTACGATGTGAGGGCCCGGATGCTTCGGTACCCCCCTTTCGCAGATTTCCACCGACATGAGAAGAGGGTTGAGAGACGTGTGTGTGAGGGGTGGGAAGGATGTGTGTTTTTTTTGTCATTGTGTGGTCAACATCCACGATGCTTGTTGAACATTTTCTTTTTTTTTTGAAATGGCGGATGCAGCGTGTGGTGTAAATGTCCGTGATGGTGGGGAAGAGAGACACCGATGATCTTCTCAGCTGCCTTCCTTACTACCCGCTGCAGGGACCTGCGATCAGGATACGGTGCAGTTTTTCAAATCCCCCCAGGCAAGTGATGCAGCTGGCTCTTGGTTTTAGGATGCTCTACTTATGATGGTTCTTGATGCTGTTAGAAGCTGTATGAAAAGGTGGGGTGAGGATGGGAGGTGGGAGATGTGCCTTCCAGCAGCCTTCGCAGGAATAAGTAAGACGCTGCTGGGCTTTCTTGGTTAATGGGTGCTGGTGTTGAGGACCAGCCTGAGATCCTCTGCCAGGTGAACTCCAAGGAACTTGGTGCTCTTGAGATCTCCACAGTGGAGCCGTCGATGTGTAGTGAACAGGTGAATCCTCTGCCAGGTGGTCACGCCTTGATCCTTCTGAAGTCAACAACCATCTCTTTGGTCTTGTCTACGTTCAGAGACAGGTTGTTGGTTCTACACCAGTCCGTTAACCGTTGCACTTCCTCTCTGTAGACTGACTCGTCGTTCTTGCTGATGAGACCCACCACAGTCGTATCATCCGCAAAACTTGATGATGTGGTTCGAGCTGTGCATTGCTGCCTACAGTCGTGAGTCAGCAAGGTGAACAACAGAGGGCTGAGCACACAGCCCTGGGGGGACCCGGTGCTCAGCGTCGGGTGGTGCTGGAGGTGTTACGTATCCGATCCGGACAGGACTGAGGTCTCCCAGTCAGGAAGTCCAGGATCCAGTTAGAGAGAGAAGTGTTCAGGCCCAGTATGGTTCAGCTTTACAATCCGATAGGTGCTGAGGAATGATGGTGTTGAATGCTGACTGAACAAAGTCTATGAACAGCAGCAACATAAGTGTGTCTCTATTGTCCAGGCAGCGGCACAGGTGAAGGGTGGTGGATATGGCGTCACTCCGAATGTTTGAGCGGTTATAGGACGGTACGCAAAACTGGCTGAGGATCTAGAAGAAGGTATACAGCAGGGTCTTGATGTGCCTCAGGACAAGCCTCGTCAAAGACACTTCATGATGATGGGTGTGTGAGTGCAATGGGACGGTTAGTCGGTTGAGAGCAGGACACTTGAAGACTCTCGGTCAAGGGAGATGGTGGTTGCCTTGAGACATGTTGGGACGGTGGCAACTGCTCAAGGAAGATGTTGAAGATGATCAGTGAAGACATCTGTCAGCTGGTTCTGCACATTCCCTGAGCACTCTAGCAGGAGATGTTGTCCGGTCCAGCGGCTTTCCCGTGGAGTTAACTCTGCGGTAGAGTTTTTTCCTCAGTCAGCTGCTGTAAGGTACAACCAACACACTAACGTCGTCAGGAATGAGGGGGTGGTCTTCCTCGCTGCCACGCCGTTCGGTGCCTCGAATACCGGGCGAGCGTAGAAGTGGTTCAGCGCATCTGGAAGGGAGGCAGGACTGTCACAGGCAGGTGGTGCAGTCCTGTAGTTAGTGATGCCTGGAATGCCCCTGCCACAGTGCGCCGTGTGTCACCGCTGTCTCTGACAGTGGCTGTGGATGCTCTGGCCGTGTGCGGCGCTTCGCAACTCTCTTGATGGCCCCGGGACAGTTTGGCCACTTGCTTCCTTCCTAGGGCCAGCCTTGTAATCCTTCCTTTGAAAGCGCTAGGCAAGTCACATAAAGCAGAGCACGCACCTCTGCATCATCCACGGCTTCTGCGTTGGGACGTGTGGTGATGGTCTTGGAGACGGTACACATCATCTATGCACTTGCCAGATGTAGCTGGTCACAGATGAAGTGTACTCCCGTCCATGTCTGTGGTGGGTCTGAAGGAGTAGCAGCCGTCCCTGAACATTTGCCAGTCAGTGTGTCTCAAAAGCAGTCCTGAAGAGCATGAGATGGCTCCTGATGGCCAGGTTTCTCACACTGCTTTAAGAACCGGCTTTGATCTTCTGACGAGCGGTCTGTATGCTGTGGAATTAGCATAACAGAGATGTGATCCGAGTATCCGAGGTTGGGGGCGGGGCTCTGCCCGGTACGCGCTGGGGATGGTTGGTGTAAACAAGTCTCCAGCGCGTTCGCTCCTCTCGTAGCAAAGTTCACATGTTTGGTGGAATTTAGGGAGGAACTGACTTGAGATTCACATGGTTGAAATCTCTACAGCGACAACAATAAACAGTTAGCGTCAGTGGTGAGTGTTCTGCAGTCCGCTGATAGCGCTGTACAGCTCACAGAGCGCAGCTTTAGCGGTTTAAAGCGCCGCGGGTGGAATATAGACACTGATGATCAGCACTGCGGTGAACATTCCCTCGGTAGATAAAAAAACGGTCTACACCTGACGACCATAAAACTCCACTAGAGGTGAGCAGTAAGCTAGAGACCCAGTACAGAGTTCTTGCACCATTCTGTGCTGATGTAAACACACAGTCCCTCCACCGCGAGTCTTTACCGCACAGGGCTGAGTCTCTGTCGGCTCGAAACGAAGCTATAGTCCGTCTAGCTGAATGGCGGCGTCGTCGGAAACTCTGTCGCTCAGCCACGTCTCCCGTGAAGACAAAAGACGCAGCAGTCTCTAGATTCTCTCCGTGTAGTTCTCTGAAGTCGGATGCTAGTCCAGTTTATTCTCCAGGGAGCAGACATTAGAGAGCAGGATGGACGGGAGAGCTGCTCGCTCGGGCTGCTTTGAAGTTAGCCTAGTACGAACTCCAGCCCGCTTACCGCGTAGGGGTCTCCACAGCGCAGCGCTTCCGGTGCCCCCTCTTTCGGCTCTGCCGGCTTTGCTGACCGAGGCGCGGTCTGGGGGTTCTGGGTTGGCGCAGCAGACCGAAGCCTTTTTGACGTTATAGCGTCTCTCGTAGCTCGTCATTTATGGTGTTGTTTGGTCGATTCCGGTAGTGTAGCAGCGTCTTACGGTCGTATACGTGGACACCGGTTGTTCTTATACCTTGCATCAGGGTCAGTGGCCCTCGTGGTCCATCCTACGTCCTCAGGTTCGATTTACAGTCAGCCAGGAATCACCTCGCTCACATAACGATGGCTGGGTCAAGAACAAGCTGCACTCCTAAGAAATAAACGGGTTCCTAGGAGAACCACAGTCACTGAGGACAAAAAGGGTCTGCTGACCCAGAGGTGGCAGAGTTCCAGTCCTGGAGGATATTAGCATTGGCTAGCACTAAATACCAAGAACTATCTAGAACATCACATCTCTGTTAATATATCACCTCAGATATTAGCACTGGCTAGCGCTAAATGCCAAGAACTATCTAGAACATCACATCTCTGTTAATATATCACCTCAGATATTAGCACTGGCTAGCGCTAAATGCCAAGAACTATCTAGAACATCACATCTCTGTTAATATATCACCTCAGATATTAGCACTGGCTAGCGCTAAATGCCAAGAACTATCTAGAACATCACATCTCTGTTAATATGTCACCTCAGATATTAGCACTGGCTAGCGCTAAATGCCAAGAACTATCTAGAACATCACATCTCTGTTAATATGTCAACATGTATCAATATAAGAAGCTGACTTCAGCTTTGTTCAAGACACTAAGTGTTCAGCACACGTAATGGTGTCTGCTGACTGTAGCTGGACGTTGTCATCAAACATGCCTATGGTATCCCAGGTGGTTGCTAAGGTGTTGCCAGGCTATTGCTACTACCCAGATGATTTCTAATGTACAGCTAGGCTGTTTTAGAAGTCTGTTAACGTATACTCAGCTGAAGCCATGTCAGGAACGTTCGTTAGGCTCCAGTCCAAGCAGACATGGGCGTTCCGCCTCTCTGGGGGAACTTCAGAGGGGTCCATATCAAACGTCTGCACGACACCCTTTAGTCCACAGTGCTGTAGTTCTGCTCAGAGGCTTTACCGAGGACGATGACACGGCCGGCTGCCTCTGTAGACCACTCTGGGAGAATGAGGTATAATGGCAGCTCCTGCTCTCTCTCCTGCCAAGCCCTGAGAGGGGCACTTGAGGGGTTTTGGCATTAGACCATTCGGGCTGCAGATACCGCCGAGAACCTCTCCAAACACATGACATCATGACGGATGGTCCAGAGTGCACCTTTAGAGCTTCAAATGCTAGGCGGTCATTGACAGGATGATGGTCCTGTCTGGTCCAGCGTCAAGGACGCCATACATTTCTAATGACTTCAGACCATTTCACAGCACTGCAGGCTTCACAGCTCGAGGTCCTGTACGAGCTGTGGGCTCCAGACAGATCTGTCTCCATGAAGGGAAGACCAGCAAAATGGTCAATTCTGGCTCCATAAGCTTCTCTCTGACAGAGCATTTCACACCCAGCCACTCCGAGGGACGCTGTTTACATCCTGAGCATTTAGACATGCGGGGAAATAGCTGGAATTCCGATTAGGGCCACGCGCTCCCTCATACCTGTCTTCATTCATTACATATGGATTGAATCGTGTATGAATTCCTCTGGAAACTGTCCTACAACAACGATACGAGCAGTGAATCGGGTGACAACAAGTGCCCATGCAAACCTGCCCTATTTAAATATCAGCATGCCCGTATAGACATAGACAGGCATTTACACATAGGGTGTGGCCTAATTCATGGAAACGTTTCTACAGTGAGCCAATAAAACAGGTGCTCATGAGCCAGGGGTCGTCCTTATAAGTTCTACAGTAAGCAGGGCTGTTAGCATTAGCTCAGCACAAGGACAAATACTGAGCACACATGTAGGTTTGCCACCTTTCAGAAATAAAACATAAAGGGCAGGGGCAGGGGGCGTGGTCATGTGTGAATGACATGCGTAGCAGACGCAACATTTAATTGCCAAATAAAGGGAGATTTCGTATTTTACGGGACGGGTGGCAAACCTACCCACATGTTGTACTGGGACCTTCAGGTTCCTGCAGATGGCGCTGCACAAGGATGATGGGGCTGTTAATCCCTGTGGGGTGTGAGTGACGGGATCCATAGATTGGGAAGAGGTGCTACAGTGCAGGGAATGTCTCGTTCCATGTGTGGAAAATGGCTCCAGAGCAGATGTTAATGATTGGCTAAAAGGAGGGACTGCATGTGGGCGTGGCCAAAGACCATAGTGTGAAGGAAGTAGCTGAATCTGCAGGTGTGTGGAAGCGTACGGTCATACGGGTCTACCAGCAGTGGATACAATCCCAGTCTACAGGGAATTCTCCTCGAAACTGTGCCAGGGAAGGCCTCCACCACATCTGGACCACCTGCCCAGTTCTCTGATGTAGAAGTGTCTGAACACTGATGCGGCTACATCCAGAACCTCGTCCAGTACATGCCCGATCCAGTCCCAGCTGTTGTTGGTGCAGGTGGAGGTGTTACCTTCCCTGTGATGAAATCACACCTCGGATTCCCCTGCACTCCTACCGGACTTGATGAGACGGATACCAAAATATGTCACCCTGGTGTTATAGCCTGATTTGATTGTATGCAACTTTGATAAACAAGGCCCTCTGATTCCCATGCCTGTTTCTCCATTTTGAACAGCTCAGTCTAGAACACGCTCTGCAGTTCAGGGCCCGGCAGCTGATTCCAAACCCCGGAATCCTGTTCGGCTTCCTACAGTACTATCCCTGAACCAGCACTGCGCAAACATTCCCACAGAGAAACAGGCCATCTGTAAGTGGATCTGCCGTTTCCTGACAGTCAGAAAATGGCATGTACAGCTGGGAGCCTGCCTCCGCCTGCCTCTCTATCAGCACCGCTGCACATCAAGGCTGTGCGCGCTCTCCCGGGATGCACTGCGCCAAAACTGCCAGGGCAAATTACAAATTACAAAGAGCAAGACGCATCATTCGCCCGCGCAGCCCCGCCACCGGATTGTTCCCCAGAATCAAAGTCATTAAGATCGAGAGTTCAGCACCCATCCTCCGACTCCCTCATCCCGGTCTCACCCTGGAATTTAAGGACGTAGGAACCGCTCGGAATCATGCACAGCACGCTCTTAATGAAGCCACCCAGCCAGGGAATTTCCCATTACTTCATAACCGAGCTCGGTGGGCTTACGAGCGCTTCTGTCAGCAGCCATTAAGGCCCGCCGTGCTCCCGGTGGTCCACATGTGGCATTAATATTGGGCAGTCTGCCCACTCGGAAGGCGGAAGGAAAAAGATGTAAGCAAGCAGTAAGTGGATAAGATCATAAACGGACATCAGAGAGAAATATTGACAAAATAATAATTCCCCTTTGATGAGGAAGCCCATCAACAAGATTGGCCTATTATCCCATTACTGTTTATGAGACGGAATGCTGGACGGGCAATGAGATAAAAGCATCTAACGAATTCCTGAACACGGATAGGTGTTCAGCTCTTACTCTACGGCCCCTCGGACTGGATCTGAGGAATGTGGCAGATCTTGGGTCGTATTAGAGGAACCCCATCTATTTAATCTGCCTCTGTTCTGTAATGTAGGCTTGCAGGGCTGAACTGGAGGCGGGGAAGCTGGGAAATGGGGTTTATGTTCACTTCACAAAGCTGTTCCGGTGGAATCCCGGGAACTTGCTAAGATGCTGTACGAGTTTTGCTTCAGAATTCCATATGATTGCTATGGTGTGGAAGGCCTTGCTATGGGATCACAGGTGCTTCCTGTGGAGTTCCTAGACTCTTGCTATGGGCTTGAAAAAGCAGATCCTACGGAATTCCATATAGTCGCTAAGATGTTGCCAGGAATAAGCTGTGGAATTCCAGATGATTACTAATGTGCTGTTAGGCATTGCGATGGACTGCCAGGAGGTTTCTAGGTATTCCAGGTGGCTGCTAAGATTCAGAAAACATGATCCAGAGGATGCTGAGATAATTCTAGTTCATGGAATACTGCAGTGACTCTGACCTGCTGGTGTGAGTGGACTGAGAATGGTCCACCGACCAGAACTATCCAGCTGGCAGTGTCCTGTGGGCAGCATCCTGTCCCAGTGTGTCCAGTGATCTCCAGTGTGTTCTATAATGTCCAGTGTGTTCTGTAATGTCCAGTGATGTCCAGTCTGTTCTGTGATGTCCAGTGATCTCCAGTGTGTCCTATGATGTCCAGTGTGTTCTATAATGTCCAGTGTGTTCTGTGATGTCCAGTCATGTCCAGTGTGTTCTGTAATGTCCTGTGATGTCCAGTGTGTCCTGTGATGTCCAGTGATGTCCAGTGTGTCCTGTGATGTCCAGTGTTTCCTGTGATGTCCAGTGTTTCCTGTGATGTCCAGTGTGTTTTGTGATGTCCAGTGATGTCCACTGTGTTCTGTAATGTCCAGTGATGTCCAGTGTGTCCTGTGATGTCCAGTGTTTCCTGTGATGTCCCATGTGTCCAGTGATGAACAGTGTGTTCTGTGATGTCCTGTGATGTCCAGTGTGTTCTGTGATGTCCTGTGATGTCCAGTGATGTCCAGTGTGTCCTGTGATGTCCAGTGTGTTCTGTGATGTCCTGTGATGTCCAGTGATGTCCAGTGATGTCCAGTGTGTCCTGTGATGTCCAGTGATGTCCAGTGATGTCCAGTGTGTCCTGTGATGTCCAGTGTTTCCTGTGATGTACAGCGTGTTCTATGATGTCCAGTGATGTCCAGTATGTTCTGTGATGTTCAGTGATGTCCAGTGTGTTCTGTAATGTCCAGTGATGTCCAGTGTGTCCAGTGATGTCCAGTGTGTTCTGTAATGTCCAGTGATGTCCAGTGTGTCCTGTGATGTCCAGTGTGTCCTGTGATGTCCAGTGTGTTCTATAATGTCCAGTGTGTTCTGTAATGTCCAGTGATGTCCAGTGTGTTCTGTAATGTCCAGTGATGTCCAGTGATGTCCACTGTGTTCTGTAATGTCCAGTGTGTCCTGTGATGTCCAGTGTTTCCTGTGATGTCCAGTGTGTCCAGTGATGTCCAGTGTGTTCTGTGATGTCCTGTGATGTCCAGTGTGTCCTGTGATGTCCAGTGATGTCCAGTGTGTTCTGTGATGTCCAGTGATGTCCAGTGTGTCCTGTGATGTCCAGTGTTTCCTGTGATGTACAGCGTGTTCTATGATGTCCAGTGATGTCCAGTATGTTCTGTGATGTCCTGTGATGTCCAGTGTGTCCTGTAATATCCTGTGATATCCAGTGTGTCCTGTGATGTCCAGTGTGTTTTGTGATGTCCAGTGATGTCCACTGTGTCCTGTGATGTCCACTGTGTCCTGTGATGTCCAGCGTGTTCTATGATGTCCAGTGATGTCCAGTATGTTCTGTGATGTCCTGTGATGTCCAGTGGTCTAGCTGGTGCTGCTGGAGAATCGGATTAATTCCTCCTTCGTGTGGCTGGATCTAACCAAAGCCAGACATGCTCGTTAAGCCTGTGTCGTTTGCTGCCCACCGCTGCGCTAGATACAAATCTGAGATCAATAAACCAGAGAAAATGCTTCCATTTCTTCGGGCCTCTCGGGAGCTGATCCCATTTCCCAGAGCTCCCAGGCTGCCCGTGTTTATTAGCAGTAATGGTAGCAGGCTACGGGACCCCTGATCTGCGGAGGGTCTCGGCTCTGATTGGTGTGATGGTGTATATACTCTTCATTCCCTGAGATATTAAACAGTAATGAGCCGAGCGCTGCGGCCCAGCAGGCCCACCGACAACCATGAACGTTTACAGACGGGATGAGGGTGGATTGACCGAGCTGTAGCTGCAGCATGTCAGGTGATTACCAAGGTCTGGCTTGGCAATTGCTATGGCATCCCAGGTGGTTTCTATGGAGTTGCAAGGTCATTGCTTTGGAATACAAGGCGGTTGCCATGGTATTAGCAGGGAATTCCTAGGAAATCCCAGGAGGTGGGTACAATGTTGCTAGATGATTGCTATGGAAACCCAGGGGGTGGCTATGATGTTGCTAGGCATTTGATACAGAGCCCCAGGTGGTGGCTATGATATTGCTGGCTGATTGCTATGGAAACCCAGGGGGTTGCTACACAGTTGCTAGACGACTGCTATGGAATCTCAGAGGGTTACCAGAGGGTTGTAAGGAGTCCCAGGTTGTAGCTAAGCTAAGAGGAGCTGCCGGTAGTTGATAAGGTGAGTTCTTACATCAATGGAAATAAAACGGCACCAGTGGACTGTAATTTTAGCTTAGCTTGCTAACCTAGCTAATGCCAACACCTACATTCTTGCTGTATGCATTGTCAGGCTTTTTGGTCAGACGGGGTGGACAAAGATAGCAGCTGGGCAGCACAGAGGAGGGCTAACAACTGCAGCATGACGACGAAGTGGTGCATTTGTTGATGGCTCAGATAATTATACATCTATGAATTTTCAGCTAGGGGTGGCATGGTGGGCAGGCCCGTCATCCCATAGCAAGAAAGGGCTGGGTTCAATGCCCCAGCCGGGGAACCAGGGTTCTCCCCGTATCCACATGGGCCTGGGAGAAGTCCAAAGACATGCAGTTTGGCTGACTGGAGAAGTGGATTGTCTGGCAGCCGGTCCAGTGTGTTTCCTGCCTCTTGCCCAATAAGCTCCACCACTCCATGTAGCTATAAGGGGATAAGCGGCTGTGAAGATAAGAGAATCTGGTGTGTTTATTTTTAGCTAGGTCACTTTTAAAATCCACCACAATTAACTAAAAGAATAACGAGCTGACTATATTAGTGAATTCTTGTTCCACACATGCAGCACTGTCTCTTAAAATAAAGGCCCCTAGGTGGCTCTTGGCTTGGACATTCTGTTTTAGGAAAACCCTGAGTCTGTATAGAGCATAGGTTCCTTAAATTTTACCATAACATGCACATTTCACAGTTCTCTAAAGCAGGGGTTCTCCACTCTCAATGCTTTGGGCATTAGGATGGAGCTGCGTGTGGAGCTGCTTGTGGCCCAGTAGCACCATCAGTTGAAAGGGTTATTTTTAGAGAATGTCTAAAGATGCTTCAGGAGCATCGCTCCAAAGTACGCTTTCTAGCACCTTTATCTGAGAGAGCGTGGGACGGGAGGTCAGGACGCTACAGAAGAGGACCTGACATTGCTTTATAGAAGCCACCTTCTGCAAAACCCCACATCAGCCATAACCGCATTGTGTACCTGGTGTTTTGCAGACATAAATGACAGAGCAGGCAGCGGTAAAGACCGGACAAGGGTCTCGTGAATTGAGGGCAGGGGAGCCACCCATATTCCGCTTCCTAGCCGCGCTCGCTCTTCTCTTGTCTGGTGTCATCTGACAGACCGTATGTCATCATTCTGCCACATGGTGCATCTGCTTGATGGCTCCTCCTGCCAATTTAGCGGGGAAAATTGTTTTGTGTTTGTTTATGAACCATGCAGTCTCAGGTGAGATTAGTCTGAGTGAGAGAGAAGGAGTGTGGTGGTGGGGTGGAGAAGGTCATAGTGAAATGCTGTTGGTGTCTGTGTTGTTGACTAGATATCTCTGACCTGCATACTAATGGACCTCCCGGAGGACGGAGTGGTCACTGATAACACGGAAGATAATGGACCCCTTTAACAAAGCTTTACACTTAAGGACCCTCAGACGTGGGCGTAGGTTTGCGTATGGGAGGAACAGACCTATTCTGGAAGTATAGAATTGTCTCTAATACTATTTTGTGAGGATAGGGTTGTCTCTACCAATGCTTTAGGAGCACAGAATTTTCCCTACCGATCTTTTGGGAGTACAGAATTGCCCCTACCGATCTTTTGGGAGTACAGAATTGCCCCTACCGATCTTTTGGGAGTACAGAATTGCCCCTACCGATCTTTTGGGAGTACAGAATTGTCCCTACCGATCTTTTGGGAGTACAGAATTGTCCCTACCGATCTTTTGGGAGTACAGAATTGTCCAGACCAACTTTCCGGGAGGATGGAATTGTCCCGACCAATATTCTGAGAGAACAGAATTGTCCCAGACAGTATTTTGGTAAGATTCCTACTATAATATGAAATGACGTAGAGGCCAGCATGCCTGGCAGATCTGGATTTGCTTTGGCTGCTTTACATATACGAGTTATAGATATCCAGATGTGTCCTCCAGAAGAGCAGCCAGCCCACGAGGCAGCGATAACGAGCATCAAAGTTAATGTGAATGTTTTGAGAAGATCGCTGAGTGTTCATGTGTGAAATCTAGAGCGTTATGGAGAGGATGACGGCGTGCTGCAGAACGAACCGTAGTGGCTATTAGTGAACATATTAGCAGAATGAAGAAAAACAGGGTTAGGGTTAGTGTGTGTGATGGAGTGAAGCTAAACGAGCCTGTTACGTCTAACACACAGTCTTATCCAGAGCAACTTACCGCTCAGTCACGGTACAGGACTCAGAGACCGGGGCATTAGAAGCTTCGCCCATGGATTCGACTGTGATGAGCTCCGCTGGGTGGTGACCCGAGGCCCACTCTGCCGTGATACCACCCAGTACACTGCTAATGCCTGTAGCTGAAACTTCCCTTTGATCATTATCCTCACTCATTTAGCACAACCACTCTGACAACGAACAATATAGCACAACAACAAACACCAAGGAGAACATGCAAACTCCACACGGAAGGGACGCCAGGCAACCCAGCACCACCAGGCTACAGCAGCACCAGGCTACAGCACCACCAGGCTACAGCACCACCAGGCTACAGCACCACCAGGCTACAGCACCATCAGGCTACAGCACCACCTTGCCACCCTATAAGCATTTACGTACTTATCCAGAGCGACTTACAAGGTCAATCATATTAGAGATAGGCCAGCGTAGGGTTGGGTTCTGAACTTCCATGGTTCCAAATGTGTTGGGTCCGACTTTCACGATGGGGATCCTGCAGAAATTCACAGACCTTGTGACATAAGGCCAAAATATCAGAATCAGTATACATAATTAATGCATTAAGGATACTCATATTAATTCAGTAATAGAATAAAATAATACATATAATTAAATATCAACAATAAAAACAATAACTATAATAATGTTAATATTTAAATTTTAATATTGTAAATAAGTAACTCTTATATTTCTTCAAAAACAAAATAGAAGATCTGTTATATAATATAAAATTAAAAGTCCCTGTGAGCAGCACGCGGCTGGATGAGCGTGGGAGTATGATGTAATACAGTGTTGAAGTCGGAGTTACTCGTTTTACATCCTGGTTCCAGAGGACTGATGTAAAGTATCTGAGCTCACTGACGGGTCTGCTTCTGCTGCATAGTCACCAGGAACTCAGCTTCTAACCTCAGCTCCACTGCTGCACAACCTAACCACAGTGTTGGGGAACGTTTGGTGGAACTACAGTTTCAGGGAAACGCCTTAATGTCGCTTTATGCTGGTTCAGACCAAGCAAGTAGAGGATCTACTGCCCTGCCTGAAGGACCTGTCCAGCTCGCGCTGCCTCAGCACACATCTTGAAAGACCCATCTCACCCAGGACATCACCTGTTCCACCTGCTGCCCTCCGGTAAATGCTTTAGGCACATCCCGTCCCGGACAAACAGACTCATAAATAATTACATAAAAGGCCCGTACTGGAACTCAAACACTTCCAAAAAACACACACACTGAGAACATAATGCGCAGTAATAGTTTATGAATTTTACCTCAACACTTCACTGGCACCGACTCCAATACAGCACTGTATACGGTTCCAGTGTTCCATTCCACCCGCTCTATTATCACTCACTGCACGATTTATGAAAAAATAAAACTCTTGATGTGCAATAATTATAACTCTATAAGCTTACTGTGTATATATGTATATATGTATATATATATATATATATATATATATACACACACATACACACACACATACTCTATAATAATTCTATAACTTATCCAAAGAATGTGAAATATCTAACTGCTACCTCACCTGTCTACTGTCTGTTTAGAATATAGTTTGTATAATCATTTATTGTATTTATTTGTTTTTAGCCAATGTGTTTATATGTATATTATTGTTTTATTTTTATTTATTTTAAATTTTTTATATACTGTCTCTTTCTCAGTTCTGCACTTTCTATATTTTAGCTCTATGTTTAATTATTGTGTGTAAAGTGCTGTTGGATTGCTGTTCAATTTCGTTGTACACTGTGCAATAACAATAAAGGCATCTTATCTTCTCCTAAGTTACCAACGTAGTTACCGACGTAGTTACCGACGTAGTTACCGACGTAGTTACCGACGTAGTTACCGACGTAGTTCCGACCATGGTTTTGGGAACCACCTGCATCACAGCTGTATCCTTGCAACTACCGGAACCGAACCCCAGCCTCCCACACGGGGTGGTATCTGGCAGGTGGTGTTGTCTGTTGCGCCATACCAGCCCACCAACAGCCCAGTGGTTATGAACAGTGTCCACTGAGCCGGCAGTGATCTACGCTCTCACGTCCTGCCCGCTCTGGATTCAGTGACATTAATCTAAACCAGTTAGTCTGCACTCTGTGATGTTCTGGCGTCAGTTACTCCGACTCTTACACTGAACGAGCCGTTTTATACAGTAATGAATAAACAGCTTAGATAAGACCATTAGCGCTCGTTTTAGCTTAACGCATATTAGCCATTCTGTTAGCATTCATGGCTTCAGGCTGAACAAAAGCACGTTCCTGGTGAGAGCAACACGAGCATGTAAAACGCTCCCAAGCTCCGGTTTAACCTGAGAACTTAAATCTATAAAAAGAGAATGTAATGATTAGATGGACACAAACTAACAGAAGGACGCTCTTCAGTCTGTATGACCTACTAACGAACTGATTTTAACTAGACCCACCTCAGCCAGGGGTCCACATCCCTGGTCCTGGAGCAGCCCCCCCATGCACACCTGACCCAACTGATCTGCTAATTAACATGCTATTCAACACAGTAAAACTGGAGCAGCCAATCACAGGCAGAGGATACCAACCCCACCTTTCCCACATCAGCGTTTCCTAAACCCCAGTCCCCAGTGTCTTGTTTAGTCTGGACAGCAGAGGAAAACTCTCAGACATCAGTATTCCAAAATATCCGTCTGTGTGGACCCAGTCCCGGTGGCTTCCCTGGCACAGTCCCGAGGAGATTTCCCTGTAGGCTGGGGTTTTTGCCACTGCTGGTAGACCCGTATGACCGTCTAAGTCTGAATAGGCTGGACTTACACATTGACACTAGTTACAGTTAGCCAGCCAAATAAGCAACACATTCAGTTACACAGTAGTTAGCTACAGTTGCATGCAACACATTCCTTTACTCCACCTGTTAGCCAAATTAGCAGACAGTACCGAAGGATATAGTCCATGCGATGAATTCCAGAATTCCCCAAGTTAGACAAAGGTTTATGCAACACATTCCATTGCTCCGTAAGTTGCGCCTAATTAGCAGATATTGTTTTATTGCATGAAACTAATTCACTCACTCCACCACTTAGCTGAGGTTGCACACAACACATTCCACGGCTTTGCCACTTAGCCAAATTCACAGCTGATATCAGTGATACAGTGCCTGCAACTAATCCACTCACTCCACGTGTAGCAACATTAGCAGCTAACAACGTTTAACATGGTGCATGCATCACATGCCATTGCTCCACCTATGTAGCTCCATAAAACTGGCAGGATGGAGAGTAAGGGGAGGAGCTTAAACAGCTTGTAGTGCAGTCAGTTACAGAAACCTTAGCTCTGAGAGATTCATGTTCATCGTCGTGGAAACTGATTCATGACTGCTCTTCTTTGCACACACCCAGGAAGCCAGCCTTCAGCCTCTTCCCTGTCAACTCAGTTACATAGTGCATATCTGTACATAACTGTCTATCAATCTGTAACAACGTATAGATATCCATATATGCACAAGTATTTACACACCTCTTAAGTTCCTTAATAATAACAATAATGAAAATAATAATAATAATAACAATAATAATAATAAACACATTAATGACAATAATGGAAATAATAGTAATAATAATAATAATAATAATAATAATAATAATAATAGCAATAATAATAGTAATAATAATAATTATAATAATCATAATAGTGATGATAATAATAATAATAATAATAATAATAATAATAAACACATTAATGACAATAATGGAAATAATAGTAATAATAATAATAATAATGATAATAGCAATAAAAATAGTAATAATAATAATTATAATGATCATAATAGTGATAATAATAATAATAATAATAATAATAATAATAATAATAATAATTGTAGCGATGTTAATAATAATAATAATAATAATAATAATAATAATAATGAGATGATGACAATAATAATAATAATAATAATAATAATAATAATAATAATAATAATAATAATAATAATAAACACATTAATGACAACAATGGAAATAATATAAATAATGATTATAATAGTGATAATAATAATAATAATAATAATAATAATAATAATAATAATAATAATAATAATAGTAGCAATGTTAATAATAATAATAATAATGAGATGATGACGATAATAATAACAATAATAATTATTACTATTATTATTATTATTATTATTATTACTTTGACTAATTCCTTTTATGTATAACCATAGTGCCATAACAGCGCCTCTTCAGTGAAGCTTGTTCCATGAGGTCGAGGCACCTGTTTCCTGCAGGTTAAAGCAAATAAAGTTCCATGGCCTTTTCCCTACCTCACACTCGGAGACCCCCGCACCTCCCACTTCCCACCTGCTACGCCTGATGAGCGCTGCTTCCTCCTCTGGGGCTGTTTTGCTGAAACGGTTCCCACTGAAAAGGTGATTATGTTCTTTAATCTTCTCTGGGATTTTCATTTTGTGGTTTATAGTCGCTCCTGCTAACCCACCATCATCGGCTCGGCTTCCGAGCGATCAGTCACTGAGACGGAGGAACTCCTCCACCCTTTGGGGCCCACTAAGCCCTCGACGGCTCCTGTGAATGGGTGAGCAAATTGGAAATCTTGTCGCCTTTCAGATGAATGACACCTCGTGGTTATGTTAATTCAGCACTGTTTATATTGACGTTGTTGGCGTATCCATACAGCATCCCGGCCTTTATCCCCGCCGCTCGGGGAGAACTCGAGGAAGTCGGTGACGGTGTGGAACACCGTGATGCTCCAGTCATTCCGGTGATTTGTGCACACTTGTGAATTACGCTCATTAGGGAAATTGGAAGGCGAGGGAAGTGTTTGTTTTCGGTTTTGACCTTAAGGGGACGTTTAGCTCGTGAGATCGTTCTCTAAATCGGCGAGTGGTGCAGTTTGCTCCCAGAGTGTACATAAACATCCCCACAGTGACTCTCTACACGAGACTTCCGCAGATGTGCCAAACATCCCAGTCTCTGATGTATATCAGCCTCATTATGGAGCAGACCTCACGCCAAACTGAGATTCTGTCACTGCAGTGGAAAACTGGGAAATGCAGGGCACACATGGCAGAGCTTTCCCGTGGTAACATGCCGAACATGTGCCAGAACGAACAGCAAAGCCTCCATCACATGGATGTCATACTGCGCCTCCTCTTTACTGGGAAACAATTCCCGAGGAAGATGAAGAGCGTCTCCTAAGACATCTGCCAGCCAGCCTTACTTTGAGCTGGCTTTAGCTCTTCTCCATGATCCGCTGAAGAAAGGGCTCCTGAACTTGCCATGCACCACCTGTTTTAGTAACCTGTGCTCGATTAGGAGTGATGGTGGTCTGACCAGCCAGATGGACCACATCCCGTATGGTTTGGCCACGGCCGTGTTCCCAACCTAATCCCACATTTACTTCCATGCTTGATTTGAGTTTGACAGATCTTGTACTGATGACAGGTGAGATGATCCACTCCATAACGTCCACTCCAGCATATCCCAAAGACCTCCAGGGGGGTTGAGGTCAGGACTCCGTGGTGGCCAGTTCATGTTTGGAGATCATTCCTTAAGTTTACAACCTGAGCCTGAAGAATCTCAGCATTGTGTCCTGGAATGTGGCCGTGCCATCAGGAAAGCGATAACCCAGTCATTCAGTGGGTGGTCAGCTGTCTCGACCAGCTGAAGCCCCCAGATCATAACCCTGCCTCCAGAGGCTTGTACAGTGGACACTATGCATGATGGGTGCATTGCTTCCTGACCTTCCCTTCCTACCCTGATGCTCCCATCGCTGGAATAGGGACAGTCTGGAACCATCAGACCACATGACCTTTCTCCATCACTCCAGAGCCCAGTCTTAATGCTCCCCAGCAGACTGGAGCTGATTGGTCTCACTAACACGTGGTCTTCTGATGTCCACACAGCTGTTTAGTCTGGATCCTGGGAGTTCTGGTCGTGTGGGAATGATCTTACTGGCACTGTTAAACACAGTCAGGAATTCTACTGTCCGGTTATACCTACACGATCACGCTGATTCCGGACTTTCTTCAGCATAGTTGGTGGTTTTCCACTCTTCCTCCAGGTGTTAATAATGTGCTTGACGGCTCTGAACCCAATTCCAGTCATTCCAGCTTCTCCTTGATGCAGGACAATAATCAGACTCTTTTGAAACACAGTAAGAGCTTTTCCATGTCCATGGGATACATCTTCCCTGCATCAAGTCACTTTGGATAAGTCTCTATTAGCTGGGATGTTAATAGAGGGATGTCCCTGGGATGTTTGTCCATTCCTCAAGGCAAAACTGATTAAAGGTTTCCGCTGGTGAACAGCAGTCTGACCATTGGACCACTCAGCTGGATTACGGTCTGGGCTTTGACTAGGCCATCCCAACACATTAACACGTTTCCCCTTAACCCACTCGAGTGTAGCATCAGCTGTATGCTCTGGGTCATCGTGCCTGGCTTGTTTGGAGAGCTCCTTGGGCTTCATGGTGTTTGGTCAGTGGTGCCTCTTGCTTAATGGTGTTGGAGCCTTTCGGGGCCTTTCAGAAAAGGCGTGTCTATACAGACAGATCATGTGACACTTAGACTGCACACAGGTGGACTTCATTTTACTAGGCGTGTGACTTCTGAAGGTAGTTTGTTGCACAAGGACTTTTTATGGGCTTCATAAGAAAGGGGGTGAATACCAATGCACATTTTTCAGTTTATATATATATATATATATATATATATGCATGAACATCCAGTATAACTGGACAGTAGAATTCCTGATTGTGTTTAACAGTGTCAGTAAGATCATTTCACGTCACCAGCTTAGACTACCAGGGGTAAATACTTTCACAAGGCACTGTCCCTAGTAGCACAGGCCCGTTATTCATGTTGCCCTCAGTGTCTCGCGGTGGCTCCGTAGGTGTTTGCTGTCTGTAGGATGTGTCGGAGCGCTGCTGTGATTGATTCGAAAAGAGTGAGTCGATACCGCCCAGAGCCGCGAAAGAGAAAAGCTAATGTGCCTGCAATTTTGTTAGCGTCCATGACCTTCACCGCAGCCAATAAGTCCTGACGTATGACGTGGATATCAATGAAAGAGACGAGCAGACGGGCGAACGGAGGACTGAGATATCGGGGGCTCTGAGAACACCTCCGTCTGTGTGTTCGCCGCCGTTCGGCTGAAACAGCCTTGTTTTTTAGCGCCGGTAAACGATTACGGTGGCGGCGTCGGAGAGCGGTAATTACAGAGCTACTGGAACATTCTTTATTTCGGATTTTAATGTCTGAACTGGTGACATGAAGCCTCTCCGGGCTTAATCAAAACTGAGCAGCAGGAATTACCACACTCACACGAAACCTTAACGGTGGTGGATGACTTGTCAGCGAAAGATGTAGAGGCCCTCAATCATGAACTTAGACGAATACCAGTCCTGAAAGGGGCTGGATGATTGACTCAGGCTTTTTTAATAATCAGAGAGAGAGACACACACACACACACACACACACACACACACACACACACACACACACACACACACACACACACACACACACACACACACACACACACACACACACACACACACACACACACACACACAGAGAGAGAGAGAGAGAGAGAGAGAGAGAGGAGAGAGAAGAATTAGAGAGAGAGAGGAGAGAGAGAGACAGAGAGACGAGAGAGAGACAGAGAGAAAGATAGAGAGACGAGAGAAGACAGAGACAGACAGAGAGAGTACAGAAGAGAGAGAGAGAGAGTGAAAGAGAGAGAGAGAACAGAGAGAGCACTGTGAGACAGAGAGAGAGAGAGAGAGACAGAGAGATAGAGAGACAGACAGAGAGAGAAAAAGAGAAGAGAAAGAGGAAGAGGAGAGAGAGACCAGACAGAGATGAAGATAAAGAAAGAAAGAGAAAGAAAGAGAGAGAGAGATACAGAGAGACAGAGCCAGAGACAGAGACAGAGAGTTAGAGAGAGAGACAGAAGAGAGAGCGAGAGAGAGAGAGAGAGAGAGACGAGATGACCGATGTGAAAAAAAGAAAAGACAGAGAGAGAGACAGAGGAGCAGAGAGGAGACTAGCAGAGATCCACAGACGTGAGAGTGGGATCCAGAGAGCCCCCTGGAGAGAGACAGTAGAGATCTGACAGGAGAAGAGACAGAGAGAGATGAGAGAGAGCAGGACGAGAGATGAGACTCGAGTGAGAGCACAGAGAGGAGAGAGAAGATAGAGACGAGAGAGGTCAGAGTACAGAGTGAGAGGAGAGAGAGAGAGAGAGAGACAGATAAGGATAACAGTACAGAGAGACAGAACGAGAGAAGCAGAGATTGTGAGCTTAGAGAGAGAGAGAGATGGACAAGAGTGAGAGACAGAGAGAAAGAAACGTAGAGGAGACAGAGGAGACAGAGAGAAAGGAAGAGAGAGAGTTCGACCAGAGCGAGATCAGAGAGAGAGATGAGAACGAGACATCCAGAGTGAGAGACAGAGAGAGAGAGAGAGAGAGAGAGAGAGAGAGACACAAGAGAGAGAGAGACACAAGAGAGAGAAACAGAGAGAGATACGTATGTCCTCTGTTCCCTTCTGAAACACAGGATTCACCTTTCAGGAGCAGCATGGGACACTAGCAGCGCTCCAAAGGGAAGGAGTGGCATCCACAGACCTCCCTGTAGCCGGTAAGCCATCTGAACAGGACCCTCACGATCCGATTTATTTCCCTCGGATCCGCGATTCCTCTCGTTTACGGCACCAAAACCAGCTTCACGCATGGATGGAAGGAACGGCATTCTAATTTCACCAAAGCCTGTTAGACACTGATAATGAAACGGCGTAGAGTGTCAGCCCTAGATAAACGTCAGTACCACGGGACGTGGTTGTGCTGAGTTAGTGGCATTCAGAGAGGTCTAGTACAGCACACTAACACATACACTTTCCTGAGTAGACGTCACCGACACCGTGGTTCTACTATTCCTTGTTCTAACACCAGTGTATCTCAGAGAATAAATCAGTAACACACCTCCAGAGTTCAGTCTTAGAGGCGGGTCCAGCGTTCATCTTCCTCCCGTCATCCCGGTAACACCAGACACGCTCAGAGGCGCGGAGGTCTGGACTCTGGAGTGGTCGCTCCACCGCTTTGAGAACACCAGCGTGCATCTGTCTGCTTTCTCAGGGAGGAGCTCCTGGAGATCTAGAGGTTAGGGTTTGTGTGACACGAAGCCAACGGCGATGTGATGACAGCAGAGTCATCAACGGCATCATGAGTAAACCGCAGGAGAAGGGAATGCCAAAGGTCAAACTCCTCAGGTCAGCAGAGCGCGAGCCTCGGATCACAGGACTAGGTGTGAGGGGAACGGAACATACAGACCCCAGAGTTACTGTACACCTAAACACTATTTACAGCACACTAACACACTTACAGAGTTACCGTACACCAACACACTACTTACAGTACACTAACACACTGAGTTACTGTACACCAACACTACTTGCAGTACACTAACACACTGAGTTACCGTACACCAACATACTACTTACAGTACACTACTTACAGTACACTAACACACTGAGTAACTGTACACCAACACTACTTACAGTACACTAACACACTGAGTAAATGTATGCCAACACACTACTTACAGTACACTAACACACTGAGTAAGTGTACACCAACACTACTTACAGTACGCTAACACACTGAGTAACTGTACACCAACACTACTTACAGTACACCAACACTACTTACAGTACACTAACACACTAAGTAACTGTACACCGACCCACTACTTACAGCACACTAACACAGTGAGTCACAGTACACCTAAACACTACTTAGAGCACACTAACACAGTTACAGAGTTACTGTACACCGACACGCTACTTACAGTACACTAACACACTGAGTAACTGTACACCAACACTACTTACAGTGCACTAACACACTGAGTTACTGTACACCAACACTACGTACAGCACACTAACACACTGAGTAACTGTACACCAACACTACCTACAGTACACCAACACTACCTACAGTACACTAACACACTGAGTAACTGTACACCAACACTACTTACAGTACACTAACACACTGAGTAACTGTACACCAACACTACCTACAGTACACTAACACACTGAGTAACTGTACACCAACACTACCTACAGTACACTAACACACTGAGTAACTGTACACCAACACTACTTACAGCACACCAACACTACCTACAGTACACTAACACACTGAGTAACTGTACACCAACACTACTTACAGCACACTAACACACTGAGTTACTGTACACCAACACTACGTACAGCACACTAACACACCGAGTAACTGTACACCAACACTACACGAACACACTTACTGAGTTACTGTGGCACTAAACACTGTTGCGTTCCCAGGACAGGCACCAGAGTGGGGGCTAGAACACTGTACTGATGTGCAGGTGGAC
>JAMWET010007579.1:112500-117718 GCA_024036415.1 Prochilodus magdalenae | reverse complement strand
ACATACAGCCCAACCGCTCAGATCGAAAGGATGGATAGAGAAGAACACCCGACGGTACGAGAAGAGGAGAGAAGAGAGAGAGAGGGAGAGAGAGAGGTGACGAGAGAGAGAGAGAGAAAGGTGAATTGAGAGGAGAGAGAATAGAGAGAGAAGAACACTGGGAGAAGAGAGAAAGAGAGAGAGCGAAAGTGAATGAGAAGGAGAGAGAGAGAGGGGAGAGAGAGAGAGGAGAGGAAAGGGAAGAAGAGAGAAGAGAGAGAGAGAGAGAGAGAGAGGGAGATGAAGAAAGATAGAGAGAGGAGAAGAGGGAAAGTAAGGGGGGGGAGAGGAGGGGGAAGAGACGGAGAGGGGGGAGATCGATCATGAAGAAAGTACCCGCCAGTGAAGGGGAAGAGTAGAGACGAGAGAAGACGAAACCAAAGAGAGAGAGAGAGAGAAGGGGAACGAGCGAAGAAGGAAACCAGGGGGAGAGGGAAAACGAACGTGCAACTCGAGTGCCACTAAAGATTTCCTATACAGCCGCTGACAACTTGAGATAGCAAGAGACACGAGAAAGAGAGCTACGAGGAGGAAGAGAACGCCGGAACGAGCGAGAGAGAGAGAAGAGAGACCGAAGAGAGAATAGGTTGGAAGAGAGAGAGAGAGAGAGAGGAGAGAGAGAGAAAGAAAAGAAGAGAAGAGAGGACACAAAACACTAGCTCGCAAGAAATAGTGCACATAAAGCCCCCTAATATTAAGGAAGCCAGCGTTTAACAGGTCCATGTCGTATCTGCTTATCTTTGGTCATTTGACTTTTTAGTGCAGGGAGTCAAAATCGAATGACCAGAGGTACATGGGCCGTGACAACACGAGGGCTCCAGGTTAGCGTTTATGCAGTGGGTGAAAGCGAGCTCCGACAGTGAATGGAGGTTAATCAGACCCAAGGATTAGCAGCTACACTACAACACGTCAGGCCATTCCCCAATCAACACACCGCAATACAGCAGTCTGCTTTAAAGTTCAAACGACAGGGTCAACCAAGCCTCTGGATTAGTCTGGCATATTATAGTACATAGCAGGTCCATGCAGGATTTGTTCACTATTATTCTGGCAACAGTGGTTATTAAAGGCTTTCTGAAAAAAGGTTGGGAAAAGGGGGGGGTGTTTATAAACATGTTATGTCTTGTCCGGTGCATCACACTGAAAGCTATTAGAAAGAGAGGATATGAAAAGGTTAGCATCATGAGTGAGAATACAATACAGATTAGAATTGTGTACACATTACACCAAGTGAGCACTATGCACAAAACTGATAGGGGTGGGCAATATGACTATATATATATATATATACCAAAAATACTTTCACCATATTTTCATATAGTGCATACTGTGGATAACGTCTATCAATACCAACCCCAATTACATTTCTAATTCCAAATTTTAATAAAATGGGGACACTCTGTAAAATATCAATTACTGTAAATAAAAACAGAATGCAATGATGCAATGAAATTTTTATAGATCCATATTTTACTCACAGTAGAACCTATAGATGCTGTAAAACCAGTAGAACCAGATACTGAAAGCAAGACATTTTACCATTTCCTGAAAATTACTCATTTAAAACTTGACGGCAGCAACGCATCGCTAAAAAGTTGGGACAGGGGAAACTAAAGGCTGGAAAAGTAAGTGGTACTAATACAAAACAGCCGGAGGACCAACCTACAAGCAAGTCACATGACTGGGTATAAATAAGAGCATTTCAGAGAGCCGGAGTCTTTTAGAAGCAAAGATGGACGGAGGTTCATCTGCGTTAAGCAGCGTCTCAACATTGGGGAGCAGTTTCAGAACAATCTTCCCTCAATGTAAAATTACAAAGACTTTGAATCTCAAACCATCTACCGCATTTAACCCCAACTAAAGACTCTGGAGAAATCCCTGTGCCCAAGTGAGAAGGACGGTGGTCAACGCTAGAGCCTGGTGATCTTCAGGTCCTCAGGGCAGAAACCCGAGTTAAAGCTGAATCACGCAAAGAGGAAGGCTTATGTCAAGACGAGCCAGAAGCGCCGCCATCTTCTTTGGGCCAAAGCGGCAAAATGGAAAACTGTTCTGGGATTGGATAGCGTTCCACACCTGCCAGACGTTTACAGAGTCCTGTTAAAAGGATGCTACACGATGGGAGACACAGGGCTCTGTCCCAGCTTTGAGACGTGTAGCTGCCATCAATTTCTAAATGAGTTTATGATCATGAAATGGTAAAACGGCTCACGTTTAACATCTGATATTTATTCCACGTTCCACTGTGAATAAAATAGGGGGTCTACTAGAGTTGCAATTCATTGTTTTTATTGACGTCACGTCAGCATGTCCCCACACGCACTGTGAATGAAAAAGGGTTTCTACAAATGGAGATGCTTGAATCAGCATGCATTTCTGTTACATTACATAGTAGAAGACCACTTAATTAATTTGTCTGCGGAGCATACATTTAGACAGGCCTGGTGTACTAGGCCGTAAGGGAGTAACTAAAAATCATGACGTGCACTATCATGATTTTTGCCCCATAATACCCACCTGGTTTCATTAGTAAGGTTACTGAACAATTTCATATCTTTACACATCAGCAACGTGTTAAACCATCAACCTCAATCAGCAGTGCACAGAAGTTAATACACTCATGAATATTAGTTCGTTATTTCATGCGACACGGCACACATCACCACACTCGACACACCAACACCGCAAGCGCTAGCTCATATCAAAGGGCAAAGCGTTGGCAGCCAGCTGAAACCCCTGTGCAGCGGAAGCGATCAGCTAGGACGGCAAGTTGCAGCTGAATGTGAATGATAGCATGAAGTGCTTTGCACATCCAGAGAAGTGAGCAACTGATGAATCTTAGCTCATTCACACAGCCCAATACGAACACTTCCAGGTACTTACGTCGAGACAAGGATTCAATTAAAACCTCTTCAGAAATAATCAATAAGGTTAAGAAGTTAATAGCGTAGTTATGCATGCACAGGACAGAAGGGGACGAATCAGAAGCTGGGACTATCAGCTATATTAGCGGGTAACCCACCGATTATGTGGGGTATTAAGCAAGTGATGAATATTAAAAGAGGCCAACCTATGGAAACTGACTTCATCGGATTATAATTAGCAGGGCTGTTTACAGTCGTTCTCAAGAAATGGAGAGGGAAAACGCTATATAATAAAAGCCCACCGGACAAAAAATAAAAAATCAGAGACCCCTCTGTGGTGTTCTGGGGGTGTTTTAGTGGAAATGGGTTCTTTGGTTAAAGTGACAGTAAATCTGACTACCAGGCCATGCACTTTGATCAGGATCTTGCAGAGGAACAGAACATTCCTACCCTGGTATTCCAAGACGACAGTTCTCGAGTTCACAGGGCTGGGAATGTGACGGACTGGCATGATGAACATTCAGGAGCATGCGCACATCTGGACTGGCCTGTTAAACCCCCAGATGAATCCTCTGTAGTACTACCGGGAACAACCAGTAACAGACCAGGGAAGGCATCCACCAAATCTGGCCCGAATGGTCAATACTTTAACGCACCAGTGTCTGAACACTGATGGGGTCTTTGTCCAGAAACTTGTCCATGCCCAATCCAATCACAGCTGTTACTGGTGCTGGTGGAGGTAGCACAGGCTATTAGTCACAGGGGCCTCATATTTTGTCCGGTGAGCTTATTAAACATATATAAAGAAATTAGATTTTTTTTTTTTCCTACAGCAACAAATCACTGTTTTTTGAGGGACCACCACTCATGGACCACTGAGTAGGGCTGTCACAATCACGACATTTTAGCTGATTACCAATAGCAGTTTGAACAATTAAGATATAGTTCATAAGCTTTATATAAACTCATCATCAAAAGTTTAGCTGCACAAATAGCTGCACCCAGAAGGAATCTGGAACTCGGTGGGTAGGTCTAATATTGTGAGACATGCCGACGATTCAAGGTCCACGCTCGGCTGTACACGACGTAAGCAAGGGCGGGCCGTATCGCTGTACCTGACAGATCCAACATCCATGATTACGGACATTGAGCCAGCAGCGATGCCTCCATCAATCATCCTGTTAGTGCAGAACCATTGGCAGGCGGTTGCACGACGCAGGACTACATGCAGGCAGACCGTTACGATGACTGCACCTAACACCACGTCACCGTCACCAAAGACTGCAGTGGTGTCGGGCCAGACTGTCATGGAGGGACTCAGAATGGCAGCAGATCATCTTCAGTGACGAGTCCCGCTTTTGTTTTGGTGGAGACGCCCAACGAATCCGTGTGTGGATGCACCGTGGTCAGCACCAAGTTGAACGGTTTGCTGTCGTACCTCACACGTTCAGTAGGTCTGGTGTCCCTCCACCAGTAGTGAGATTATTCAGCTGCATGGGATGGATTATCACAGGACTCCATTAGGAACCTCTACAACTCCATGCTGAGACGCCTGGCATGTCTTCACACTGAGACAGACTTCGGTATGTGTAGCTCAATAAATATTGATCATATCAGTCTAAATTAATAATCAGTTATTGATCCTGGTCACCTTTATCTTCCTTCCCAACACCACTCCAATCCCACACTTACCTCTGGGTGCAGCTACTCTTTTGATGATGTGCTTCACACGCCTCCTATTTTCAAACATACAAGCTCATTCCACTGATGAATCAGTGTCCATCTACCACACAGGTGGGACAAAGCGTCGTGGCTGCAGAAGTTAGGCTAGCAGCAGCACATGCATCTGAAGCCACAGGGATGAGAGTGAAGCGGGACACCATTTCCATGTTCCCTGCATCCGATCTTTGATCCAATCAGTGAAAGAGCACGAATGACTTTCCGGTAAGTGAGCCAGGGGGCGTGTCAGAGATTGGATCAAACACGTGGACCGATCAGAAGCTTTGAGACCTGATCGGGTCTCGTGATGCCGAGGGTGTCTTTCGATTGGAGGAGAGAAAACCAGAGAGCGGCAGCAGCACTGATACAGACAGGAAGAGCTAAAACAGGACGGAATCAAGTCGGGCGTACCAAGCTCTCCTCTCTGTCCTCCTGGTCTGGCTAGATTAGCGACGCACAAGCACACAAACCACACGCAAACCACACGCATACACATTCACAGAAAACACACACCACAGGAAAGAGTTAGACACACCAGGGTCCGGGGAAAAAAGAGAAAAGCTCAAATAACAACATGAGACAAATAATAACAAACAAGC
>JAMWET010007579.1:100000-107500 GCA_024036415.1 Prochilodus magdalenae | reverse complement strand
TACGAGGACAGACTGCGAGGTTCTGTGGGGGAGAGAGAATTCACAATAGAGCCGCATAAAAATAAACCTCAACAAGAAACACCAGAGACACCGAATTTCAAAAGGTGATTGGTCGATTTGAGACTGATTGGTTGGTTGATTGATTAAGAGCGAAATGAACAGTGAGTAAATGCAAATCAGTGACTGAAGCCATTAAAAAACAAACACGACAACAAAAAGAAAACATAAGCGATCCCTGTAAAATCGGATTTCTGATCATCCACAGGCAGAATCATGAAGAGCTGATTGGTTGAAGCTTCTAAAAAGGTAACCGTTACCTGGAAACAACCCAGAAGCCAGTCAGTTAAATTACAGACTGGGGGATCATTTATCTGCAACACACAGGAGGAGGGTTTCAACTTCAGGGGAACCATTTCTGTGCAACACAGTGAGGTAAAAAAATAATACCACACACATTTCTACCTCAACACGACTGAGAAAAGAGGAACCAGCCCTTCTAAAATAGGATCTACGTGCATCATCTAAACACCAACATTACATATACTGGTAACACCTCACAGTAGGGCAGTGTTCATAAAGCTGACTGACAAACAAGCTCACCTACGATAATCTGTCCAAAGAAAAACAGGTACAGGGGTTGGACAATGAACCTGAAACACCTGGTTTTAGACCACAGTCATTTATTAGTATGGTGTAGGGCCTCCTTTTGAGCCAATACAGCGTCAGTTGGTCTCGGGAATGACATATACTGCGTCCTGCACAGTGGTCAGAGGGATTTTAAGCCATACTTCTTGCAGGATAGTGGCCAGGTCACTACGTGATGCTGGTGGAGGTTCGTCCTTCTTGGTGGTATGCTGACATTACCCTGGATACCGTGGCTCTTGATACATCACAAAGACTCGCTGTCTTGGTCACAGATGCGCCAGCAACACGTGCACCAACAGTTTGTCCTCTTTTGAACTCTGGTATGTCCCATAATGCTGTGTGCATTGCAGTATTTTGAGCAGAACTGTGCTCTTACCTGCTAACTGAACCTTCACACTCTGCTCTTACTGGTGCAATGTGCAATTAATGAAGATTGGCCACCAGGCCGGTCCAATTTAGCCATGAGACCTCCCACACTAAAATGACAGGTGTTTCAGTTTCATTGTCCAACCCCTGTATCTCCAAAACGGTAACTTTACAGGGGAGGGTAAAAACCTGGCTGATTTCTAATGGAAGTCAATGGAACCAGACGTTTCACCCAGTAGTTCTGGGCCATCTCTGTTGGTTCATTCGTCATGAGACTTTCACACAGTGTAAACAGCAGCTGCTGTGTTCAAACGATGCATAAAAGTAAAAATCGCCACATATGGAGATCCATGCTTTTCTTTGGACAGCCATGATGTATTACCAGTATACACTCATCATCAAAAAAAGACCACAGAGGGCTGCACTCAAAAGGAATCCACCGACAGGATTGAAACTTGGTGGGAAGGTTTGACGATGTGAGACATGCGAATCATGATGATGAAGTATAACACTCAGACATGCATGTGACGTAGGCAAGGACGGGCCTCATCGCTGAACCTGACTGACCCATCAGCCATAACTGCAGACACTCAGAGAGCCGTGCTGCCCTCCATGAGTCATCCCGTTAGTGCCAACGGCATTGGCAGACGGCAAAGACTGTTACAGCCACTGTGGTGTAGTGCCAAACCGCCATGGAGTCGAGTCCCACTTTTGCCTTGGTGGAGACGACCAACGATCCCATGTGTGGAGGCACCGTGGTCAGCTCCACGGAGCACTGTTTGTTGCTCACGTCACACATCCAGAAGGCCTGGTGTCCCTCCACCTCCGCCCCTACCGCACCATCTGCAGGAACTGTGTGAGGATATTCAGTCTGCATGGGATGGATGATCACAGGACTCCATTAGGAACCTCTACAGCTCCATACCGAGACGTCTTGCGTTCCCAATAGCACTGCAGTCCCACACTTCCTTCTGGGTGCAGCTATTTTTTTGATGATGAGTGTATAAGGGCTTCTATATCAGAAAGGATGTTCTTAGTAGCTGAATGTGTATCACAGCGCATGGATGTGCCATACAGCTTCAATCTTAGAAATGGAAACTCGAGTTCCACAGAACGCGCTCTCTAACCTGACTTGGCTGAGCTAAGGCATATTGTCAGCATTGTGCCATGGTGACATACCCAAAGCTAGATGATAGAAGCCGGAGACAATCAATGTCAGCGGTCAAACGAGGCGAGTGTTCTTCAATAAATACAGGGGTTGGACAATGAAACTGAAACACCTGTCATTTTAGTGTGGGAGGTCTCATGGCTAAATTGGACCAGCCTGGTGGCCAATCTTCATTAATTGCACATTGCACCAGTAAGAGCAGAGTGTGAAGGTTCAGTTAGCAGGTAAGAGCACAGTTCTGCTCAAAATACTGCAATGCACACAACATTATGGGTGACATACCAGAGTTCAAAAGAGGACAAACTGTTGGTGCACGTCTTGCTGGCGCATCTGTGACCAAGACAGCAAGTCTTTGTGATGTATCAAGAGTCACGGTATCCAGGGTAATGTCAGCATACCACCAAGAAGGACGAACCTCCACCAGCATCACGTAGTGACCTGGCCACTATCCTGCAAGAAGAATGGCTTAAACTCCCTCTGACCACTGTGCAGGACGCAGTATATGTCATTCCCAAGACCAACTGACGCTGTATTGGCTCAAAAGGAGGCCCTGCACCATACTAATAAATGACTGTGGTCTAAAACCAGGTGTTTCAGTTTCATTGTCCAACCCCTGTAGCTTATATAGTCGTCATTCAGCCTTATGATCGCCGCCCTGCAGTAAAACGCTACCAATCAATCTTTGTTAATATCAAACAACCAGTTTCTTTATACTCTGTGGTGACAGGATTATTGGCACAAGAAATAACACTGACTTATTTACCGAATTCCTAGGCGTTTAAACACGAGTACAAATTAACCAGGGTGATATATGGGTTATCTATGTGCAATGAGAACAAGCAGAGGGAGAGGGGGATTAAGATCATGGCTGCCTTAATGGAAAACAGTGTCATCGCACTCACGAGAGGAATAAATCCGATATCAAAAAGAAATAAACACTTTTTTAAATGTTACTTTAATCTGTATTCACGGGACGACACACACAGATACATACACGCACACACAGACGGGAGAGAGATGGCCTCTCAGTCAGAAGACTGGTACAAAGCACCATCAGCTCTCCAGCCTCTGTGTGCCGCCCTCCTGCACTAGCACTGGGACCTACGCCAGTCGTCGAGCATGATGCAGAACTAACATGCTGGGGTGGCTGTACACAGGCATGGCGCACTGTACGCCTCGAGCGTGAACCTCACCTGAGAACCTCCAGCGATGGGAATGACGCAGGTCAGGAGGTTCCCGATCACCGTTTCCAGGGGCACGTTAAGGGCATCCACGTGCACGGTGTAGATCAGCCCGAGGCAGTTCTGCAGTGAAGGAAGCAGAGTGGTCAGCTGGAGCTCACCCATAGACACTTATACAGAGAGCCGCTGCCGGAGCGCCAGGGAGCGCTAAGCACAGCAACCTGAGGCTCCTTAAAAGAGGAGGTGCACAGACTTCAGCTACACGAACAAGGTCACTCAGGGTGAAGCGCTCACATGGTGCACTGTGGAGTCAGATCTGCTGGTCAAAGGTGGTGACTGGAAGCAGGGCTCACTGTTAGACGCACCACTGATCAGCTGGTGACATGGAATCAGCTCTATCAGCCATATCTCTATCTATCTGTCTATCCACCCATCTATCCATCCATCCATCCATCCATCTACCTATCCATCTATCCATCATTTTCATTGTAGGGAAACATAGAGTCAGATTTTCTGTTCAGTGGTGGTGATTGGATCTCCCTATTCATCTCTCTCTCCACCCATCTCCCTATCTATCCTTCTATCTATCCATCCATCTCTCTAACTATCCTTTTATCCATTCATCCATCTCTCTATCCCACTATTCATCCATCTCTTTGTCCTTCTATCCATCCATCTACCTCTATCATTTTATTCATCCATTCATCCTGCTATCTATCCTTCTATCCATTATCTCTCGGCCATTCTATCCATCCATTCACACATCCATCTCTATCTATCCTTCTATCCACCCACATACTCACTCACATCATTTTCATTGTAGAGAAACATACAGAGTCAGATTTTCTGTTCAGTGGTGGTGACTGGATCTCCCTATTCATCTCTCTCTCCATCTATCTCCCTATCTATCCTTCTATCTATCCATCCATCCATCTCCCTCACTATCCTTTTATCCATCCATACATCCATCTTTCTATCCATCTATTATTTTCATTGTAGAGAAACATACAGAGTCAGATTTTCAGTTCAGTGGCGGTGAATGGATCTGCCTACCCATCACTCTCTCCATCTATCTCCCAATCCATCCCTCCACCTATCCATCCATCTATCCATCCATCACTCCATCTATCCTCCTAATTTCCAAAAGCTACAGGAACGTTTGTGTATGCTGTCAGTTATAGTTTTTACAAAGAAAGAAATCTCTATGTAAAACAAAACAAACAAACAAACAAATAAACAAACAAATAAACAAACAAACCCGAACGGATCAGGGTAACAGCAGTCAGTGCAGCCTCTAGTCTCAGAGTCTACACAAAACATACCTACTTTATTAACAAAACCAGCACCGAACCTACATCAACCTTAATGCAATGACTTCCTATGGCTTCCTGGTTCCCCTCACCACCGCTGAGAGTAAATCTAATACCCGCCAGAACCAAGCATTTCATATTAAACCACTCTGAATGACTTTGTTTACGTCTTAATGATGTAATTATGTAGGTTGTGTTTATACAGAGCGGCAGGATTCCCCTTGAATAGCTCACAGCAGCTTGTGTAACTGTGCACTGAGCTAATCAGTACACAGGCTTCAGTTATTAGACAGCTGAACAGCTGCAGGGATCTGCACACCGAGCTTAACCAATCACCTACCACCCTTTGCAGATTGGATTTCTGACTGAACTGTGATGTTCAGGACCTGCGTGTGTGGGGACTCACCCTGAACACCTCTGTGTGGTCCAGACGGGACACCAGCACCAGGCTCTTGGGAGCGTAGAGCTGTGCTGTGCTGAGCTCGGGGTTCTCGTCTTCATCGGCCTCGCTGGGCTCTTCCTTCTGCAGCTAGAACACAAAACAGCTCCTCTCAGGACTGACTCGGCAGCTGAGGCACGGGGACCACTCACACGAACCAGGGGTGGGACTCTACTGAGTTCATCATCACAGCGACCATACAGATCTCTCTTCCTCCATCTCTCTATATCCACCGTCCTTTCTCTATCCATCTCTCTATATCCATCTCTCTATATCCACCATCCTTTCTCTATCCATCTCTCTATATCCATCTCTCTATATCCACCATCCTTTCTCTATCCATCTCTCTATATCCACCATCCTTTCTCTATCCATCTCTCTATATCCACCATCCTTTCTCTATCCATCTCTCTATATCCACCATCCTTTCTCTATCCATCTCTCTATATCCACCATCCTCTCTCTATATCCTCATATCCATCTTCCTTTCTCTATCCATCTCTCTATATCCTTCTTCCTTTCTCTATCCTTCTCTCTATATCCACCATCCTCTCTCTATCCATCTCTCTATATCCACCATCCTCTCTCTATATCCTCATATCCATCTTCCTTTCTCTATCCATCTCTCTATATCCTTCTTCCTTTCTCTATCCTTCTTCCTTTCTCTATATATCTCCCTATATCCATCTCTCTATATCCTCATGTCCAGCTTCCTTTCTCTATCCATCTCTCTATATCCATCTTCTTTTCTCTATCTATCTCTCTATATATCCATCCCCCTATATCCATCTCTCTATATCCACCATCCTTTCTCTATATCCATCTTCCTTTCTCTATCCTTCTCTCTATATCTATCTTCTTTTCTTTATCCTTCTCTCTATATCCATCTTCCTTTCTCTATCCTTCTCTCTATATCCATCTTCCTTTCTCTATCCTTCTTCCTTTCTCTATATATCTCCCTATATCCATCTCTCTATATCCTCATGTCCAGCTTCCTTTCTCTATCCATCTCTCTATATCCATCTTCTTTTCTCTATCTATCTCTCTATATATCCATCCCCCTATATCCATCTCTCTATATCCACCATCCTTTCTCTATATCCATCTTCCTTTCTCTATCCTTCTCTCTATATCCATCTTCCTTTCTCTATCCTTCTCTCTATATCCATCTTCCTTTCTCTATCCTTCTCTCTATATCCATCTTCTTTTCTCTATCCTTCTCTCTATATCCATCTTCCTTTCTCCATCCATCTCTCGATATCCACATATCCATCTCTCTATATCCATAGTCATCTCTTCGTATCCACCTGCCTTTCTCTATCCATCTCTCTATATCCATCTTCTTTTCTCTATCTATCTCTCTATATATCCATATATCCATCCCCCTATATCCATCTCTCTATATCCACCATCCTTTCTCTATATCCATCTTCCTTTCTCTATCCTTCTCTCTATATCTATCTTCTTTTCTTTATCCTTCTCTCTATATCCATCTTCCTTTCTCTATCCTTCTCTCTATATCCATCTTCCTTTCTCCATCCATCTCTCTATATCCATAGTCATCTCTTTGTATCCACCTGCCTTTCTCTATCCATCTCTCTTTCTCTATATCCATATATCCATCTTCCGTCTCTATCCATCCCTCTATATCCATCTGCCTTTCTCTATCCACCTCTCTATATCCATATATCTGTCTTTCCCTATTCATCTCTCTATACTCGTATATCTATCCATGTATCAATATATATTATATATTTATCTCTCTAGCATCCATCTGTCTCTCCCCGTCTCTCCCCTTTCGACTTCCTCACCTGAAGGTTCTCGACAGCCTCCCAGAAGGTGAAGCAGGCACAGTAATAGCGCTCCGAGTTAATGTCTGTGAGTACAGCCACGAAGAAGGAGGCGGGCAGCCTTTCTGGAACCAGCTGCCACCCACTGGGCTGACAGAACTGAGAGAAAGAAAGAGACGCAGAAGGAGAACAATACATAAAAGACAGCAATAGAATTAAGCGTGTAGTATTCATAAGGACTGAGCAAAGGGTCAAATCTGGTCTTCCTCGTTATCTCATCCCTTCTTTCATATGGGAAAATACCACAGCCTGTTTACTATGAATAACAGCCTGTAAGTGGAAGGATTTTTATGGCAGAAGCACGAACGTAAACGTTTATGAGCATGTTTACGAGCTTCACAAAGCTTATTTAAATTATAAAAGAGGGCACCATCCAGTAAATCCCTCCAGAGTGCATGTGTGTGTGTTGGGGCGGGGGGCTACTCACTAGCTCAATGCCCTGGGGGAAGGGGTTATCCTCCCAGTCCTTCTCTGGGAATCGCTGGAGAATCCGGCCTTGACCCTCACTCCCCCCTAAACAGAGACAGAGACAGACAGTCAG
>JAMWET010007579.1:90000-92500 GCA_024036415.1 Prochilodus magdalenae | reverse complement strand
CTACAGTAAAATTACTTTTAGGTTGTGTGTACTTTTAGTTTTAGTACTTTTACCACTGTGCAGAGTTATATAGTTTATTATTGATTATGTTAATCACGCTCCCTCGTTATTTCGCGCCCAGCTATTTTAAAACTCTGCAGTCACTACATATAATAAAATAAATGACATGATTAATTGAAATGTGCATAACCGATTTACAGTCTGATCTGAGCTTTAGTTTTGGTCTTCTTATCTGAGGACGAGTCGCGTGAACACACATTCATATTTCTCCAACATGCGTTTACAAGCCAGTCTGCTCCGGGCTCTCAGTGGCCACCCCTAAGCAGCGAGGGCAGCAGCACCGGTAGAGCAACAGCTCTTCTTACCTCTGACGCCTCGCTGCTGCAGGTATTAGATATAATAAAAATGTGCGGCAAAAATTTACAGAAAAAAATGAACTGAGACGGAATGAAAACTCCTGTATTACTCATGATAACTGGACTTCTAGAGGTTAACGGAGAACTTACACCTAACTTAATCTAAATCACTTTCAAATCAGAGTTACAGTAAAACATACTGTAAAAAAAGCATAAAGTAAAACTAATTTAACATATTTAACTAAGTAATACATCCAATCTGTTCCAGCACCTCAAGCGGTTCCACTACATAGAACGTTCTGAGAGCCCACCAAAAACGTTCAAGCCGACCTGCCCCTAAAACATCGCCAGCATCTGCGTCCGCCAAAGAGAACCCCATGCAGCAGCCACCGGTGGTTGCATTCATGCCATATGACAAACAGTCCAAGCGTCATACAGACATCACTAAAGCTGTTACAGACTTTTTGGCTAAGGACATGATGGCGGTGGAAAACGAGGGCTTTAGGAAAAGGATGTTAGTCGAGAATAAAAATAAGAAAAAGCCTCTGTTTTAATTTAAAGTGAAGGTTATTTATTTTGATAATGCCTAGAGGTTTATGTTTGACAGGGATGTCATGTTTTTGTATATGAAGGCTATATGCAAATAAAAGTGAGCATTGGTTTTTTTTGGACAATTTTTATTTCCAAAGTATTATATAACTTTTGTGTGAGGAGGTTTCAAAGACTTCAATTAAATTTTAGACTGTAGTAGTTACAGATTTTAAAGTAATTTTTTTAAGTAAATTTCAAAAGTTTTAAAGTATTTATATCGATATCGGAATTTTATTGTATCGACCGAAATGAAGAAATATATCACAATATAAATTTTGGCCACATCGTCCAGCACTAAGATAATTACTAGTCATAATTCTAATTAAGAGTTAACACACTGATAACTAGTGATAATTCTAATTAAGAGTTAACACACTGATAACTAGTCATAATTCTAATTAAGAGTTAACATAGTAATTACTAGTGATAATTCTAATTAAGAGTTAACACACTGATAACTAGTGATAATTCTAATTAAGAGTTAAACACACTATACTAGTTGATAATTACTAGTGGTAACATAATTCTAATTAAGAGGAGTTAACACACTGATAACTAGTGATAATTCTAATTAAGAGTTAACATAAATTACACATTCTAATTAGATAACTAGTCATAATTCTATTAAGAGTTAAACATAGTAAATTCTAATTAGAGTTACACACTGATTATAGTGATAATTTAATTAAGAGTTAACACACTGACATAGTGTACTAATTAAGAGTTAACACACTGATTACTAGTGATAATTCTAATTAAGAGTTAACATAGTAATTACTAGTGATAATTCTAATTAAGAGTTAACACACTGATTACTAGTGATAATTCTAATTAAGAGTTAACATAGTAATTACTAGTGATAATTCTAATTAAGAGTTAACACACTGATTACTAGTGATAATTCTAATTAAGAGTTAACACACTGATTACTAGTGATAATTCTAATTAAGAGTTAACACACTGATTACTAGTGATAATTCTAATTAGGAGTTAACATAGTAATTACTAGTGATAATTCTAATTAGGAGTTAACCCCCCTAATTAGGAGTGATAATTATAACTAAGAGTGAACACACTAGTGTGATAATTGTAATTAAGAGTTAACACACTTATTACTAGTGATAATTCTAATTAAGAGTTAACACAGTTATTACTAGTGATAATTCTAATTAAGAGTTAACACACTAATTACTAGTGATAATTCTAATACTGAAAGTATAACCCTGATTACTAGTGATTACAATTAGAGTTAACACACGATTACTAGTGATAATTCTAATTAATGAGTTACACACTGATACTAGTGATAATTCATTAGGAGTTAACACACTGATTACTAGTTAGGAGTTTAACACACTAATTACTAGTGATAATTTCTAATTAGGAGTTAACACACTGAATTACTAGTTTAACACACTGATATAGGATTCTAATTAGGAGTTAACACACTGATTACTAGTGATAATTCTAATTAGGAGTTAACACACTAATTACTAGTGATTAATTCTCTCAGATTAAGGAGTTAGTTAAGGAGACAACACACTGATTGCTCG
>JAMWET010007579.1:82500-85000 GCA_024036415.1 Prochilodus magdalenae | reverse complement strand
CTGTCGGCGGGCAACACGGACTTTCAACTCCCTCCAAAGGTTTTCGATGGGGTTGAGATCGGGAGACTGGCTAGGCCACTCCAGGACTTTGAAATGTTTCTTACGAAGCCACTCCTTTGTTGCCCTGGCAGTGTGCTTGGGATCATTGTCATGCTGAAAGACCCAGCCACGTTTCATCTTCATTGCCCTTGCTGATGGAAGGAGGTTTGCACCCAAAATCTCACAATACATGGCCCCATTCATTCTTTCATGTACACGGACCAGTCGTCCTGGTCCCTTTGCAGAGAAACAGCCCCAAAGCATGATGTTGCCACCCCCATGCTTCACAGTTGGTATGGTGTTCTTTGGATGCAACTCCGCATTCACTTTCCCCTCCAAAAACACGACGAGTTGTGTTTTTACCAAATAGTTCTACTTTGGTTTCATCTGACCATATGACATTCTCCCAATACTCTTCTAGGAAACATCCAAATGCTCGCTAGCAAACTTCAGACGTGCCTGGATATGGACTGGCTTAAGCAGGGGGACAAGTCTGGCACTGCAAGATCTGAGTCCCTGGCGTCGTAGTGTGTGTTGCTGATGGTAGCCTTTGTAACGTTGGTCCCAGCTTCCTGCAGGTCATTCACTAGATCCCCCCTTGTGGTTCTGGGATTTTTTCCTTACCGTTCTTGTGATCATTTTGACCCCACGGGCTGAGATCTTGCGTGGAGCCCCAGATCGAGGGAGATTAGTAGTGGTCTTGTAGGTCTTCCATTTTCTGATTATTGCTCCCACAGTAGATTTCTTCACATCAAGCTGCTTGCCTATTGCAGATTCAGTCTTCCCAGCCTGGTGCAGGTCTACAATTCGGTTTCTGGTGTCCTCCGACAGCTCTTTCGTCTTCACCATAGTGGAGTTTGGAGTGTGAGTGTTTGAGGTTGTAGGCAGGTGTCTTTTATACTGTTAACGACTTCAAACAGGTGCCATTAATACAGGTAATGAGTGGGGGGAAAGAGGAGCCTCTTAAAAAAGAAGTTACAGGTCTGTGACAGCCAGAAATCTTGCTTGTTTGTTATTGACCAAATACTTATTTTCCACCATTATTTGCAAATAAATTCTTTAAAAATCAGACAAAATGACTTTCTCAATTTTTTTCCACATTTTGTCTCTCATAGTTGAGGTCTACCTATGATGTCAATTACAGGCCTCTCTCATCTTTTTAAGTGGGACAACTTGCACAATTGGTGACTGACTAAATACTTATTTTCCCCACTGTATAGACACCATCATTACCATCATTACCATCACACAGTCGTATTACAGCCCCAGTCAGCACCAGCCGGACTAGAAGAGCATGAGGAGCGAGGCTGATCAGAACTCACGCTGACCCCTGCACACCGTGTACACACAACACAGTCTAATTCTGATTCAGCGTCGCTTCTTCACTGACACGACCGAGAGGAGCACGGCTGTGGGAAAGTCTGATCACACACGCAGTTTACAACACAGAGTCACAGTTTCTCCTTTCTTATCTCAGCTGATCTAGAGCACCAGCCACACGTCTTCCTCCCCTCCTCTCCTCCTCTCTGCCCCTGTTTCTCCCCTGCCTGTTTGAAATCCAGAAACAGGAACTGTCCCGGGAAGCCTGAAACAGAAGCATTCAGTTCCACCGCACTTCCATAAACCCCCCGCTCACCGACATCAGTGCTGAGCTGGCACACAGGCCTGCATGCTCTTAAGACCCCCCCCCTCCCCCCAAGGTACAGCACGTGCAAATGGCTCACAATCACTTTCACAAGCAAGCAAGCACACACACGCACGCACACACACACACGCAAGCACACGCACGCACGCACGCACACACACGCAAGCACACGCATACACACACACGCACCCACGCATATACACACACGCACGCAAGCACACGCACGCACACCAGCACACCCACGCATATACACACACGCACACCTACACACACACACACCCACGCACACCCGCACATACACACGCACACCTACACACACACACACACACACACATGTATACACACACACGCACACACGCACACCTGCACACACACGCACGCACACACACCCACACACACCCACACACGCACCCACGCATATACACACACGCACACCTACACGCACACACCTACACACACACGTATACACACGCACGCACCCGTACACACACACACACGCACACACCCGTACACACACACACGTATACTACACAAACGCACGCCTGCACATGCACACACACACACATAGACACACGCGTGCACACACTCACACCTACACACATGCACGCACGCATACACACACACACAAACACACACGTGCGCACACACACACCTACACACACACACACATAAATAAAGCATAAGCTAGATGTAACCGCCACAGAGAATAGGCTCCACTCTTTTGCTTTTTGACCTCATTTTGGCACTCTGAAGGCAAACACAGAACGCACACCAGAACACGCAGCCTCACTGCTACTGATGGCTTAAAGTTCCATC
>JAMWET010007579.1:20000-72500 GCA_024036415.1 Prochilodus magdalenae | reverse complement strand
AGCACTGCAGTCCCGCCCTCCCTTCTGGGTGCAGCTACTCTTTGGACGAACAGTGTACCAGTTTGAGGTACTGTCTATGCTAAGAGGGGGCAATCTATCAATATCTCTCATTGAAGAGTGAAGGAAGTACTGGCGTCTGAGACTGAACTCATGACGCTTCTTGTAGAGTGGTAAGGAGTGCTGTGGAGGAGACGCAACTGTCCATTTCCTTGTTTCTTATGATAGGACTTGACACCACAGCTTTCTGGTGATGTTGTCTCCTATGTCTCCTCCAAATTGCTCCTTTAAGTGGTTTACGGTCGTGTCGTAAACAAAGGCTGTGGCTACTGCCTGTTCTTCACTACGTCAATAACCAAACAGACTCACCCGAGTTTCCACTCCAAGTTTAACTGCAGCTGAAACTCTGCGCTTGTCATGTGTCACTTTCAACGAGGCGACCTTATCAAGACTAAAGCCGAGCAGCGAAGACCAACCTTACTTCCCCGGCGCATGTTCCAGCCTGGACGTTGTTATCAGCGAGGTTTGCTTTAAGCCCTTGTGGACAGACGCTCAGTACTGCAGCTCGGCGAGGGGTGCAATGTAGTCATGTGATGATGTACAGCGCTAACGTTGCTAATGTTTACATGGGCTGAGTGGGAACAATTAAACGTGCCGGACTTTTCCTCCTCCACAAAGAAGAGTGTGATAAGTGCTAGTTTCTTTACTCTGTCCATTTAGAGATGTGACATTGTGCTGCTCTATCTCGGCAAAACTCGTCAGAGCCGAGCCCAGTAAACAGTTTGCTGGGGCAGACGTGAAGGGTCATACGGCGGCTATTACATGCCGTGCTTCAGCCAGGTCATAGCCACTTCCAGCCATTCCAGACTCCCCTCGTGTTGGCCGTGTTGAAGCCCAGTACAGGTGCAGGCGGAAGTACGATAATGCTGGGGTTTGTGGCCCAACATGGCGAGGCGGAGACTGTGAGAAAGGCCTATGAAGTGAATTAGCAAGTTAAACAGAGCAGAAACACAAACTTGTGTGATTTACATTTATGGCATTTAGCTGACGCTCTTATCCAGAGCGACTTACAAGGGTAATCATATTACAGGTAGGTCAATGTAGTGTTAGGAGTCTTGCCCAAGGACTCTTATTGGTGTAGCACAGCATAGTCACCTAGACCGGGAATCGAACCCTAGTCTCCCACATGTGGTGGTGGTGGTTCCCTGGAGGGTAGTGGTGTTATCTGCTGAGCTACACCAACCACCGCAATATAGAGCCCCAGCAGTTAAAGACCTGGTGCAAACAACTTCCCATACCGGGAGACGAACCCAGGCCGCCTGGGTGAAAACCAGGAATCCCAACCGCTAGACCATATGGGACAGTGTGATGAGGTCATCCACTAACCCACTATTACATTAGTGGCCAATTAAGTTGCCCAACTCGGCTAATTGTTCCACCCGTATTTGTACAGCACTGTTTCATTTCTGAGTATATTGTGAGGGGTGCCAATACTTTTAGTACAAGGAATCACATGCTTCACTGCATAGACAGTATAATTAGTCGTGCCAGACCGGATTTCATGCTACACAGTAAGTGAAATACCGAATAACAATCGATATATAAGTTATTATAAACATTATTTACAGACGTAGTAAGTTACAGTATGTAGCCAGTACATCAAGGACACCCAAATTCTCCAGCAAATCATTCTAGTATGTGGTCAGAGCCATCTCCACATTATACTGTATCCCAACATGCAACAGGGCTGTTTCAAAGGTATATGACCACATGGACATTTTGAATAACCCTGGATTGAGTTTTTCTCGTACAGTAATAACAGCAAATAAAATAAATTTGACCAAACGCTGCTACGGCTGCTGGGGTGTAGCCACACCAACTTTTCTCAGGTTTCATATTTTGTCCAAGTTTCTGCGTAACATGGACCACACAATAACGCAACCGCACCATCGGTATCCTCTCAGTAACAGCTTTTAGACTCCTAAGTGGGGACACGCTGCTTAGAACTCAGTCCAACTAGCTCATAACACCAACTACGATAACACCAACTACGATAACACCAACTACGATAACACCAACTACGAGTGTAATGAAAATAAAATGACTCATTAATGGAGGGAAACAGGTCTGCAACACTGATCAATCCCAAGCAGACATGTCTGAGGTGTACACTATAGGCACAGTCACATCTCTCAACAAACACTGACAAGCAGCTAGCAATGGACGATAAGGTGTGATTGGAGGGCTGGGGTAAACACGGCTGGCCTTGAGGTGTCAGACACATTTACATCCCACTAGACATACAGCACCATATAAGTATATTAGCAATAACAACAAACCAGCCGACACATCTGCTGCATTCACAAAGGGCGTGTCGCTCCACACTGCCTCGCGTTGGGATTGTGTTGACGGTGGATGCAGGCATACGACTGAGTGTGTGCGTCTGTGAGAATCTGTTTGCCTCCCTGCAGCGGCTCTGTTCTGGTCTTTACTCTGTCTGAGGTTCTGTTTGGCTCGAATGCCTGAAACTGAATAAAGCCTGGGAGATGTCAGCCTGCTCTGGTGTGTCTCGCAATGGAAAAACAAAACGTTAAAGAGGGTTTTAGAGTGAAGCTAGCGAGCTCAAGTTCCACCATGGTCCCCTTATCTACATCCGCGAACTAGAAAAGGTAACAGTGTCGTTCTAAACATCATTTTTCAAACTTTTTTTTTTTTTTAGGGGGCCGACAGTTTAAAAAAAGCCAATACAGCTACACTACAGCTGACCCTGCGGTTATGCTAACCATGGTACACACAAACACCCTTCCGGCTGGTAGATAGCAGATCAGACGGTCATCTGAAGCGTGCATCTCTCCATACCAATGACCAACCACACGCTTATGCGGCCTACTTTCGTATCAGCGGCCCATTTCAACCATAAAGCACCAGCTCCGCTGCTTACAGAAACAAGGTTGCACATGGCGCCTCACACAACACCTACACCACCTTACACCATGTTCTCATCTTCTCAATTCCGCTTCAGACCAGTACATCTGTAATCTCCCCCGTCACATCTCACAGGCGGTGAGGAGTGGAGAAACAGGTATTAGGTCAGAGTGTGTTTAAGTCTGGCCTAGAGAGCAGGTCACCAGACATCAAGCCTTGACCTGTGTTTACCGTCTACTCAAGAGAGATTATAGCCTGGGGGATTCAATCAAGGGAAGCATGTGTAGAGGCCGAGCGACAAAGAGCAAGAGGCACTGAGATTACGGCCAATCACAAGCAGAGAGTGGAAAGGAGTAGGGCTGCACGAGATCACTGAATGCATGCAGGACTTGCGACGTCACTGAATGAACACGTCATGCTGCAGGGTTTCTGCTGCTCTACACAAAAAGAAGAATCACACTGTTCTTATTTTCCATTAAACACATTCCAGAGGAAGATTATGTCCGCCCATTATAATTTACTTTGCTCCAATATTGTTTTTTCGCTATTTGTTGCTAGCGACATGTAGTTCCTGCGTGCACAATGAAGCATCCAATCATCCTCATGATGCATTATGACCTAATCTGGTGAAACGTGCTGCATGGTTTAATATCGCAGTATATATCGCCGATATAGAAAAATATTGCAATGTTAAAATTTTCCAATATCGTGCAGCCCTAGAAAGGAGCGTGCTCTGGTGCTGAGAGCCGGTGCTGTTTATTTATACATCTGCCAATAACGATGCATTATCTGGATTATCATTATAGACAAAAGGGATATTAAGTCTATGGGATCACAAGAGTAATAAAGTGAACTAAATCCAGACACTGTAGCACAGTAGCCCAGTGTAAACTAAACATTCGGCTAGACTGAAGCTGAATAAATACAATCACCAAACGTCAGTCTGAAATATCAGCCAAATCTAAACATCCCAAAGCAAACATCTACGGATACGGCTACTGCACCATCAGGCATCACTGAACACAAGAATACTGGAAACTATGACCATGTGCCTCCCCACGGACACATTAAAGACTGAATACTAATATTTATGAGGCCACATCGCTGTATATTGTTTCGTATCGCTCAAGTGTGAAGTGGCAAGGCTTGCAACATGCATAATCGCAGCTCAGACATCAATATAAACAGCTTTGCCGTTTAACTTTGATATCCCAGTAGCCAGAGGGGTTAAAGAATGGATAGCTGAACACCAAAATGGACATGCCAATTACTAACATGATTGTGCATCTCTACATTCCACTGGCTCGAGACCAGGCTAAAAACGCATCTCTTCATAAAGCACTAAAGTGAGTAAGTACCTAAGAGGAACATACTGAAGTGCTTTGATTCATATATACTGAGGATAACCCAATCTTCTCTCTAGGTACGAGTGCTGAGTTGGGATTGCTAGGTAGTGCACCTCTGCCAACTCCGTATTCTTTTATCTAGGTATCCACACTGGCCCTTGTTCGGGCAGCGTCTGAGTTCATGGTCAGGTTTAGACTCTAGCCCGTGTGTACTAGCCAGGAAACATTCACCGAGTTTTATGATATATATATACAGGGGTTGGACAATGAAACTGAAACACCTGGTTTTAGACCACAATCATTTATTAGTATGGTGTAGGGCCTCCTTCTGCCGGCCAATACAGCGTCAGTTGGTCTTGGGAATGACATATACTGCGTCCTGCACAGTGGTCAGAGGGAGTTTAAGCCATTCTCCTTGCAGGATAGTGGCCAGGTCACTACGTGATGCTGGTGGAGGTTCGTCCTTCTTGGTGGTATGCTGACATTACCCTGGATACCGTGGCTCTTGATACATCACAAAGACTTGCTGTCTTGGTCACAGATGCGCCAGCAAGACGTGCACCAACAGTTTGTCCTCTTTTGAACTCTGGTATGTCCCATAATGCTGTGTGCATTGCAGTATTTTGAGCAGAACTGTGCTCTTACCTGCTAACTGAACCTTCACACTCTGCTCTTACTGGTGCAATGTGCAGTTAATGAAGACTGGCCACCAGGCTGGTCCAATTTAGCCATGAGACCTCCCACACTAAAATGACAGGTGTATTAGTTTCATTGTCCAACCCCTGTATGTGTATGTATATATATATATATATATATATATATATATATACATACATACACACACACACCGACTCTATATGATGTTTTATGATATCAAAAATGCTAATTATAGCCATTTTACTATTATCAAACGTCTATCTACATACGCCATATAGTGTTTCTATACAATGTTTATTATAACAGTGGCAAACCTATGGGAAAGTGTTTCCTGCATTTAAGGCCAAAACTATTACCTCCAATCTGCCATAATGGCGTTCCGTGAAGGAGCTTTCAGTCTGACCACCTCACGTCAGACCACTCTGAGCGACTCTATTCACATCATTTATCCAGTACACGTGAGCAGATCTCTGCTTTAAATTTTACTCTCCCTACGGCACAATCTTTGATGCTATGATACTGGCACAGATGAGGCCAGAAGTCACGCATCATGGGTAGAATGAATGAGACAGATAAACGGCCAAGGAGTACGTGGTGAACGCTTCCAGCAGAACACAGGCCTTAACTAAAGTAAACCTCGGAGCAGAGCAACCGAGGGTCCGTTCTGCTGTCATTCACGCAGCACTTGACGTGGTTGTTATTTCTGATCCAGTATGTCGTTTACTTGTCTGTGCCCTCATGGAAAACATGTTGGGTTACAGCAGTGGCGTGCCACCACAGCCAACATACTACAGCGGCCATTACAGCCCTATTACAGGTCCGAACAACCCGCACCGTGTTTCTCAAACGAAGTGCACTGAAAAACAAATAGTGACTGTCCAATGAAAAATCTCCATTTTTGTCCATTTTGACTTTTATGCATCATTTGAAAACAGCCGCTGCCACTTACACTTTGTGAGAATTGCATGATGAATGGACCAACTGAAATAGCCCAGAAGTGCTCAGAAGGACGTCTGGTTCCATTGACTTTGAATGAAGGTTTTTGGCCTCTCCTGTAAAGTTGCCATTTTGGAGATACTTGTTTTTCTTTGGACAGCGACGAAATCAAGATCACGATTAGAATCCTAACGGCAACTAGGAAAGTGCATTTCCTGAGAAAACACAGAGTGACTGCACAACTTAGGTGTCGCTGCTAGCCAAATGCTAAAGTGTGCTAGAAATGAATGACACTGCATGAGAATGAATAAACGACATGGAGGAGTATCGGTCGGCATACTCGGTTGGGGATCTGTCCTGAGTGAGTGCATGCAATTTGGTGGCTGTAGGTTAAAAGAAACAACAGGGTTCGTGTACGGGCAAAAATGAATTCATCATTCACTCAGCATTTCTGGAAATCGGAGGTATAGCACACCATTCCCAAACAGCCCAAACATTCTAGAGTTTTTCTGGAAATAGTAAGTCAGATCAAAAGACTGTATACATGCACACCATTCCCGAAGAGACTGGACAGTCCATTTACATTTACACCATTTAGCTGACGCTCTTATCCAGAGCGACTTACAAGGGAGGCCTTATTACAGGTAGGCCAATGTAGTGTTAGGAGTCTTGCCCAAGGACTCTTATTGGTGTAGCACAGCATAGTTTTTCTGGAAATAGTAAGTCGGATCAAAACGCTGCATACAAGCACAACTACCCAAACAGACAGAACAGAGTTGGAACGGTGTTGATATCTCTTGATAAAAAAAGAAGAAGAAAAAAATAAAAAAATAAATAAATAAATAAACAAACAGGAGAATAGTGTTGTTATTAACCACTAATAAACCTTGAGATGTATTAAAAACGGATGGGTTGGTCAATAATGAGATTAAAGATCGGCCTGCAACAAATAAACCCAACACGATGAACACAATTACCTTTAGTCATCAACACACCCAAAAACACGCCCACCTGGAACTGCGCTTGGTGAAGACACAAACACTGCGACTGATAAGAGGGCTTTTTACATACAGCAGCCTTCTGTGAGACCAATACCACAAAAGCTGAAATCGTGATACCACTTAGGACACAACATACAGGGCTGCCCTAAACGGGATGCAGACGTGAGCACGGCCATTGTAAAGAGGCTCAGGAAATGGAAAGACAATAGAAGAGCAATCAACATCTAATCTTTCCGCTCACTACAGTTCAGCTGAAGTCCAGCAGATTCCTTGGCTCCGTCCGGTTGTAGGGTTTGAAAGCATGCGTCTATGGTCAGTTAGCCGCAAAAGAGCTGGGCTTGATGGGCAATTCAATTTGTGTCCTGAAGCCTAATGACCATCATGTAGGACAGTAACCAAACACGGCATCTAACAACCAACAGCTCCCCAAGTCTATGCTGCTGGTATGAGTTTAACAGCCCCTGCCCTTAACTACCCTGAGGTCGTTCTAATGGGGCTAATGGCACCGCTAGCCATGTCGTCTGCGTCCTGCTAAAAGATGGCTAATCGCTCGTGGGTTGGTGATCAAAAATGTGTCGTGTAGAAAAGACTGCATTAAATTGCAGGCGATAATCTCATGTGGGTGTCTCATGACAACTTTGGCCCGAGCCAAGCTCCCAAGCCAGAACGAAAATCACATAAGGCTGTTGTCGTAGGAACATTCTCAAATGCTTTCAAAGCCTCAAAGCTGGAAAACAAACCAGCCAACCAGCTGCCTGAAGCGCGCCACAAAAAAGGCAGCTCCAGTGAACGCACAACTCACCCCAGCCTTGTTCTGAGCGGTCACAAAAACCAACTTCTGGCCATAGATGAGAAGATGGCATGACACGATGACGGCTCCTGACCGACACACTCTACACCCACACCAGATTAACCAAGCAGGGCAGATGGCAGAGCGAGCATTACACAGAACACACTCTCTCTCTCATATTTAAGACGATCCCAACACTAAGATGCTTTTGGGAAACCAGGCTCAGAGCAGCCAACCCAGCTGGCTATACTATCCCCACTCAGCCAATCAAAAGAAGGCGGAGGTTGCAGCCCAAACTCAGATTAGCACAGACACAGTGGGGAAGCTGAGCGTAACTCCTCTGTCTCAATCAAAACCATGGTGGCAGACGTGGGCACTCCTGAAGAAGCTCCGACAGCAAGGTGATGTGTAAAAGGAAGACTTGCAGGAAACAAATAACGTCCTATAAACACAGTATGGTGAGAAACAGACTGCCTCAGTGTCTGCCCTTAGGGCATTGAGGGGGAGGGGAGGCACATTCTCCAAATTCCAGGGAAGACCATGAAAGCTCTGCAGCCGAGAGCAGCTCGCTCCCTCTGCTCTGGCCTGACCCACCTCGGTCACTGCCAGAGTCTGCCATCTGACCCTCAAGACACCGTCCAACCGTGCCCTTGCCTGCACACACACACACCAGGCACATGAAAGAATGTGCAGAATGATGCGGGATACAGATACGCCTCCAAGGCAGGAATGAAAACATACAGCAGTGGACAAAAAAAGTCTGTGCCTGGACATAAGGCGAGTCATCATATCCAGCACAGCCATATAACCGTCGTTAAGCAGGCTGTACAGGCCCGTATCATGACTCTACATACACATTCAGCTTGTGTGCGCGGAACGGGGCCGTCCTCCAATGCCCCGCAGGCCTGGGGCTGCCACATGAATACAAAGCATTCATCTAGCAGACGGCCAGCAGCCGGAGAAAGCCTCATCCATCCGCCACGGGCCAGGCCAGAACGATCCACCGGATTCAGCGAGCAGCCGGCCTCCCACTGCACATGCCTGTTAGAGACACTGGAGAGCCATGGCAACACAGTGTAGCCCCCATAATCATGCCACACAACCCCCTTATTTAGCCAGCGTAATAAAGTCTCGATTCAAAGAGCTGCGCCAAAGGAAGTCTGGACCGGGGTCCGGGGACATTGTCGGATGCCTGGAAAGTCTTTCTCAAAGATGGACAACTGGCATGACCGAGCGGCATGACCAAGTGAAACCAAGCGAAGCTATCCATGGACTGTTTCGAATTATGCGGGGGAGCAAATGCCTGAGGGCAGGACTTTCAAAGCAGCTTAGGGAATAAAAACCGAAAGCATGTTCCCCATAGCCCAATTGCAGACAATCAGTCAAGTCATGTTTGGTGCCCGACCTTGGCCTGTTTAGTTTTGCACTATTACACACTATTACTATTAGCACAAGGCTAATGTACATTAGCACATGGCTAACGCAGCTAATAAGTAATAGGAAGCATATTAGCAACTAGCGCTGTGCAAACTGTGCATCTGAATCATCATGTACTTGGTTCAAACCGGGTTGAGCTGTTAAGTAACCTCCTGCTTATGTGGTTTTGGAGAGTGACGTACGGTTATTGGGCCATTTGCAGTAATTACATAATCCCCTAATGGTCATTCTTGGGGAAGATCCCAGCTATTTCAGATGATTGTAATTATTTTGAATGACTGCACCCATGCTCCCCCCGCCATGCCAAAAAGAGCAGAAGGTGTACTGGGTGTGCGGAGGCAAATTTATGTAAATGAAAGGTGCCACAGAACGGAACAGTGTATTTACACTGCCATAGGGAATACGGAGAGTTGGCCGTGAAGGGAACGTCGGCCCTTTTCATATCCTTTCTATGGAAGTGCACTGTCAACAGGCACTGTGGATGTTCATGCTTAAACCGGGCCAGCTGAAGTCGAGAGTGAGAAGTCAGAATCTTGCATGAATGTTTCATTCCTCCTTAAATGCTTCAGCTGGCACCAGAACCCAGCACCATTTAAGGTGGAATGGTTCATCTGCATGATATGCTGACATACAGGAAGCACAACTCCAGCTCCTACACCTTTAACAAGACTCACAACTTAAACCCAGAGCTGTTGGTTCCCTCTGCTCTGGCACATTTCACTCCGGTCAGGATTGGATTGGAAGCTATGGAGCAGCTTTGATCAGCCAAAGAGACTGAAGAGAAGAGCAGCTCCACCTTTACTAGCATCACAACCCCGACAGCAGCCTGTAAGTAGCAGTCCTGCTGTGTGATTGTATCCGTGTCTGCTGGTTGAAGCAGATTAAGCTTAAACTGAGATTTTCATAGTGAGGAACAGCTTTAATCTACTGTGTGTTGATGCCCAGATGGAAAGCCTGTAGCTTGTATAGGCAGCGTTAGCTACTAGCATTAGCTCCAAGTAACTAGCATAGCTAACCAAGTAGCATCAGGGCAGAGCTTATTCACACAGAGGCTCATTTTATTTAGCCCATTTCCACATGTTGCTTTTAGGTGACTATCACAGTGTGTCTCGCCGTGAACCAGCCAATCAGAGCAGAGCTCATCAAAATATTCATGAGCTTGCCATAGAAATGGCTCATTTCATTCTCAGGGCAAATCATAGGCTGTAAGTGTGGGTGTAAAACTGCATCTGGGCATTATTCATACGTCATGCAGCATATATACATTCTATGGCGTCTTTAATGAGGGTAAATGCATTAATGGTTTATTACTTTTGCAGCTAATGCTAACAGTTTTAGCATGTATGCTAGCAGAATGGCATGTTTGTTGAGTCTAGACTGCCATAGACACTTGCTTGACAATCTAGCGCAACATAGGGTCAATCGTGGGCTGGAGGTTAGGGAACCGGCCTTGTAACCGGAGGGTCCCCTGATTCCCTGAACTGACAGTAACAACTGAAGGGCCCTTGAGCAAGGCACCTAAACCCCAATTCATAACCGGGCACCATGGGCACTGCCCACCACTTCAGGAAAGTGTGCTCACTGACTACTAGTGTGTGTGTTCACTAGTGTGAGAATCGTTATCCCCATAAACAGGTGTACAACTTTTTACCAGACTAAGAATTAAAGCTTGCCGCAGTTTGTTGGCAGCCGGTCTGTACGATTAGCAAGTCATCGCTTTTCGCAGCCTACGTCTTCAGAAATAGGCAGCAGTAGAATGAGAAAGAAAACCGTGCCTGGAATAGCTCTTAGAGAGAGAGAGAGGGGCCTGGAAGAACAATCGCCCTCGTCTCTTTGTTCAGGGCTCCTCAGCTCTCCTCTGTGAGGGAACAGAGATGGGAGGGAGGGCAGAAAGGGGGCAGGGTGGGATAAGCATGAATCCGAACCCCCAGGAGGCACCCCGGCTTCCAGCACATAAGGGGTCCACCCTAAAAAAGGGCCACGTCATCTTCTTCTCATGCTGGACGGAACCATGAAGACGACGTTCCACATTTGCGTCCCCTAGCCAGAGCCCACTCTTCTCACACTTCCTGTGTGGAAGCAGAGGGAGCCCCTCGGTCAGGCTGCTTCTCCCAGCGCTTGGGCTGGAGGCTGGCTGTCCAAACAATGTTCTGCAGTTTCACAACAGACAGCTTTGTGGACTCCACCCTGACTGTGCATTCTTGTCACCCTCATTCTGTGATGGTGCTTTGGTGGGGGTGTCCCAGCTCTGTCTCAGCTCCTAGAACCACGTTCAGGGCACAAGACTGCCAATGCATGCTTTTGGCAACCGCTTGCGAAAGAAACCTGCACCATTACCTCACCAAATTCTACAGTAACAGAGTAAGGTGTCACCATACGTCCCACAGGTAGTGCACGCTCACGGTCATCAGAACCGAGGGCTGCAGGCCGGTAGAGACAGTCTGCACTGCTCCTTATCAAAGACCTGTGGAGAGATTCCAGTGAAGGATACAGGGACTGATAGCCCGTTTCCACTAACACTGTGCCGGTGCCGGTGCCAAAATCTCCAGCACCAATAAGTCCCTAGTCCAGAATCAAGGAATCCATGATGCAACCGGCAAAGGGGTGCGACACTGCATGATGAACTGCACTGAGCTGATCTCGGGATCAATCGCTCGTGGATGAGAACATTCAATAGGAGGAGTCCGTCTACTAATGAGCTAATGAAACATCTGGGGTTTAATACGTGCAGGAGAGCCTTAACGTGAGACACACTACAGATAGCTACCAAACCTGAAACGCTGCTTCATTAAACTACACGTTTATAACGGACAGAGGAAACGAAACTACGAGTCATCCTGGGCATAATCGCTGTGGATGACGACCCCTGTGCACAGATGCTCAGAGAGCTGGTTCTGGACGGTAAGATATACGCCCTCAAAGCAAGAGGTAAACTTACAACTTCAAGATAGTGACCCACTATGTTGTTTTCAAGCGCTGTCCACCAACATCTGCTTACAGACTAAGGACCGCCCACCTCGAGATACATAATCACTCGGCTCCCAGACCAGTGGAAAAGGGGGCCCATTCTTACCGGGTTCTGGTAACCAGCACGAGCATGAGCACTGGCACTTCACGGGTGGAAAAGAGGAACGAGAGAAAGAAGTTAAACGGGCCAGGCCTAGGACGCGTCCCTCTGACGAGACAGACAACCAGTTCTGCTGCGACAAACAACCGCGTCTATCAACGCCTCCACTCGTGAGCCATTCCTGTGAGGTCACATGGAGCAGAAAACAGAATCGGCGACACTTCCGCACCTGTGCTAGCAAGCCAGATCCACACGGCCCCCTTTGGCTCGGTGACCCCCAACAGTAAGGTCAGTGCATCCACCAGCACTGGATGATGACCTCAGACTGCTGTCTCTTGTGGTTTGCACCCCAGCTCCAGTGCTGAGACGTTAAGAGATATCGATCACAGCGTGAACGTGTCGTTTTCTGACCAAGCTGCTTTGCTGTTTCACTGGAAGCACTTCTGTAAGAAGCCCAAGTAAACGATTCTACTAAAATCAGGCTTTCAGAAGCATGCTGCACGTCCACCTGTCTCAAAGGGAACTTGTGCAACACCATGATTTCTATTCTAGGAGATCTAGTATTCACTCCCCGGACGGTACGAGAAGTGAAATACGTGTTGCTTTCAGCTCCCAGAGCTCTGGGCTGCTGGTGTACGCTTAAAAGGTCTGCAGACCAGATGATGATGTATGTGTGCGTGTGGAAACAAGGTAGCAGACAAGAAACAGGAAGGGAAGGCGTTCTGCAGAGCAGCCATATAACATCCTGCCACACGCTTAGACCCGAATACAACCACATGTAGCTTTCATAAGCACCAAAAGAGAAGAAAAAAAAAAAAAACCTCTCCAAAAAACTATACTCTCTCCTGAACTACGGTTTCAAGAAAGACCTCTCGGCCTTTGGGGACGTGCTGTGGTGTTAACGTTTTCCCTGGGCTTCATGAATATGACATGGGCCAAAGCCTCTCTATAAATACGCACCTCCAAGATTGGCCAGCGAGGAGTTTCCAGTGACTCGCTTTTCTTGAGATGGGGTCCTGTGAATAATGCATGCTGAGCGGGACATTATAAGCCTGAATCTAGGCCACAAACGGGGGGAGCCTCATATAACGGTCCCAAACAATCAGCCTCTCAACAACAAGAGCACAGAAAATGGAGATGGCTGCCTCTGAGGCGGGCTGGCACGACAGGGGTGGAGGAAGATGCTGTGCAAGACTCTCTAATCCATCAACATGGCCATGCAAAATTAGAACAAATAAAATGTGCTACGTTGTTTGGTGCAGATCATGTTCTAGATAAGACAAGACCACACTGGCAGGTCAGCTGTAGTATGTAACTGACCACACTTGAGTCACACTTCGACAGAAACCAGCCAGGATGATCTGGGTCTTGCAATCTCACAGCTCAGAGCACGTATGTAACCGGCTCTACACAGTACACTGGGCGAGGTGAGCTGATAGCTCAGCTCACTGATATGAGACGCCTCGTTGCCAGAGCAGCACACTAGAACCACAACAACCCAGTGAGGCTAGCTAGCTCTATGTCGACACGTCTGCTATCGCCCCAATCCCCGACCTGATTTGCTTTTGGCCGAGTCCCAAATGCCTCCCTAATGAAGACATAGTGAACCACTCTGGGTGCAGCACCCGTTATTTCAGTAAGCTAGCACACTATGTAGGGAGTAGGCGGCCATTTGAGATTCAGCCTTAGGGAGCTCCACAGGCCTCTGACATCCGCGGGCTGAGAGTTGCACGCTTAGCCGTATTGGGAGGCGACCGTGTCCCGGTTCGGGCAGGGCCGTCCCCTCTCCCTCCGCCTTCTCCTTCTCTGTCTCTCGCTCTCTTTCCCTCCCTCTCTGGTCTCCCTCCGCCTCCTCCTGCCTGCCGTGCCCATTGCTGAGCCGAGCTAGCCTTAGCATTTAGCTTAGCTCTAGTAAGGGGAGGGTGAGTAGGAGCTAGCTACACAGCCGTCCGCCCGCTCACCTCTCTTGTCGAGATCGTAGCCCACCACCACGAAATAATCCGCGAGTCTGGCCATCCTCGCTGTTCACGGCCACGGGCCTTTCTCGTCGACGACTTTCCGCGCGCTGCCGAGGGTCCTCTCACATGCCGGGGGCAGCAAAAAGCGCAGGGGCGACAGCAGCATCCTTCCAGCAGCAGCCCGCCGCCATACTGTCGCTGAGCCGAGCCCTGACAGCGGTGAGCCGCGCGCATGCGCAGTGATGATGGACGGCGCGCGCTCGCTCGCTCCCTTAGCGCGCTGGGCTATGACTATGTTTAGCTAATTTTGCTAACATCGAGCTAATTTGCACAACCAGTGGTAAACATCTCCTCTGCTTCGTTTACAAAAAGGGATTGGCCACCAATTTAGGTCGTTGCTGCTGTGGTCAAACAATTAAAGGCAATTTTATTACTTTAAGTATGATAAAATATGGACTTTTAAAAAGGCTCCCTGGCCAAAATAATAAATTTCCCCAAAGCTATGTCTAGCGTTGACACGTCTGCTAACCTCCTACTGAGGTGTCACAGCTTCTACAGCAGGATTACTATTTTAGTTTAAAGGCCAAGGAACAGAAATGACTTGTTAGATGTGGAGGACAGAAACATAAAGTTAGCAGGGTTCCCTCACTTAAGTTTTCTTTTTTGTCTAAAAGGGCAACAAAAAGAATATTGTGTGGCCCAATTGTGCTCCTAATGCTAATGCTAGCTACCAGATAAGGGTAGAGTACAGTAAAGCAATGCTCAAATTAGAGATTGGCGATACCTCTGAAGTTCCTTTCGATCCGATACCAAGTAATATCAAGGCCAATACTGATTTTCTGTTACAATGTTATTGTCAACATTAAAACGGAATGCAATTAAATACAAAAAGGAGCTATGAATGCAATTAAATACAAAAAGGAGCTAAAGTAACTAAATATGCATGGCTGAAATGTAACAGACTAAAAACAGACTCCTTTATCAAAGTACACGTTTATAACGGACAGAGGAGACGAAACTACGAGTCATCTTGGGCATAATTGCTATCTATGACAATCCCTGTTCACTGCGTACAGATGGTCAAAGAGTTGGTTCTAAACTGTAAGATACGCCCTCAAAGCAAGAGGTGCAGTTACAACTTGAAGAAATTGATGTTGTTTTCAAAGTCCACCAACTTCTGCTTACAGACTAAGGAATGCCCACCTTGGGATACATAATCACTCAGTGGAAAAGGGGGCCCGTTCTTACCAGGTTAGAGGTAGAGCCTAGGGTTGCCACCTTTCAGAAATGAAAATAAAGGATGGGGGGGTGGGGGTTAGTCATGTGTGAGTGACAGACACGTGTATTGGACATTTACGGAAAAAATACGCATCCCGTATTTGAGCTAAGTGTTAATGGGGCATTTACGAAAACACAGACGAATCGCATCCCGTATTGGTTTACAACGGGACGCAACATTTAATTGCCAAATAAAGGACAATTCCATATTTTACGGGACGGGTGGCAACATTAGTAGAGCCTGGGAACCAACACCAGCATGAGCACGTGTACCGGCACTTTGCGGGTGGAAAAGAGGTATGAGAGAAAGACGTTAAACGATCAAACGGCCAGGCCTAGGAAGCGTCCTTCTGACAAGAGAGACAACTAGTTATGCTTCAAGAACACATCTATCAACGCCTCCACTCGTAAGCAATTCCTGTGAGGTCACAGGGAGCATAATACAGGCACTCTTGTATATTAGGTTTACTTACTACTATACTTGAGTGGATGTAGAAGTATATACTATTATAAATTCTCAGCAAAGTATTAATCCATGAATAATTTACTGAAGTACATGTACTAGTTACAACTCATCTCCGCTTAGTAGTCTCACTGAGTATGCGGTATGTAGTATTGTCATAAGTGTCCAGGTTGGGTATAAAGTGTTTAAATATGCTTTAAAGTAAGCGATTTTCATATAATTATTAGTAATGATAATTATAGCAACAAAACATTCAGAAATCAGAATTCTCTCTTTTTTTTTTATAGTATCATTCATCAAATCAAATCACTTTATTGTCACATCACATTTTACAGGTGTGAGTGAAAAACGTAGGTGTGTAGTCCCTTATAGTACTTCAATACAAATATATATATAGACAATAAATAAATACAGTACTAAACACAAAATCTCTGTTACACTAATTTACAGTTATGAATAAAAGTTATGAATAAAAACTATGATATATGCAGATGTACACATTACCATATAGCACTATGGTAAGGTTGAGATAGATGAGAGATGCAGGGTATATACCGGGCATAGAATATTATATATGTATATACATACACTACAGATATACAGTGTGGATGTAAGATAACAGTAGGTCAGTCTATGTGCAAGTGTAAAATAATAATAAAGTTGCAGAGTGATGACTGTCCATGGAGATTCATCGTTTAGATTGTTCAGATGCTGAACCAGGTCCATCCGGTGTTACTGGCTGTTCAATTGATGAATTCGGGGGAAGTAAAAAACTTGGAGGCGGCTGGTTCTTGACTTTAACAAAGTTTAGTTCAGTTTTAATAATAACCCATGAAGTGTAATTATCCTGTAGACTGTGTTCCACAAAGTTAAATTATGTCTACAAGATTTCAGTAAATGTGTTTTTAAGAGAGGAAATGAACATTTAAATATTTACAGTTTGAATAGTGAATAGAGGAATGAAATTTTCAATTTCAAAAAATTGAAAATATTTCCTGTACTACACCATCACTTACTGCAGCATTTTGTTTGAGAGATTCAGAGTCAGTCCTACAAACATATATAAAATATAAACATATTATAATGGTATTTTTGCACCAGAGTTGTAGTACAGCCTGTAGTCCATCTGTTACTCTGCATGTTTTGATATCCCTATTTTACCCTGGTCTTTATGGTACCAGTGAGTGTGAGTGGTGGATGATTCTCAGTACTGCAGTGACACTGATGTGATGGTGGTATGTTGGTGTGCTGCTGGACACTTCAGTGCTGGACTAAGAGTCGTCCACCAACCAAAACTATCCAGCCAACAGCGTCCTAGGGGCAGCATTCTCTGGGCAGCGTCCTGTGGGCACTGATGAAGAACTAGAGGATGACCAACACTGCACTGTGCAGCAGCAGATGAGCTATCGTCTCTGACTGTACATCGACAAGGTGGACCAGCAAGGTAGGAGTGTCTAATAGAGTGGACAGTGAGTGGACACAGTGTTTAAACTCTCCAGCAGCACTGCTGTGTCTGACCCACTCACACCAGCACCACACACACTAACACACCCCCACCATGTCAGTGTCACTGCAGTGCTGAGAATCATCCACCATCCACATAACACCTGCTCTCTGGTGGTCCTGTGGGGGTCCTGACCATTGAACCACAGGGTAATAAAGTATACAGGAATGCATACACATAGACTACAGTCCTGATTTCAGTCTATTAGTATCTGGTGTGGGGAATAAAATTAGCCATGGCCTTCAATATTTGCTAACATGCTTTAGTAAAGATCCAGAGGACCTGAGACGTTATGTCTGTAACTCCCATTCATTCAAATACCCTACTGTTCAGAGTCTAACTGAAAGGGAGCCCTGAAGATGCCTGGGTGAAATGCTAGACATGCTAAGCATATTTGTCTGTCTGGAGGAACCACCAGTGCGGACAAATATCAGAAGTGAAAATCAGCTGATAGCCGCCTCAGCTGATTTCAGAGCAGCTGAGAGTGCGCTGACGTTCTCCGACAGGACTTACGGCACTATATGGAATTCCCCCCTTCATGTAATGTCTATGAACCACTGGTAGAACCGGATTTCAGGGCGGGGCCATCCTAATGCTTGATGAATGAATATGGCTTTTGTGGATTCTGCGCTTCCTTGACAGATGTATTCATGATCACCCATCCAGTGCTTTTACTGTTCATCCAGCCACTTAAAGATCTGTTGGTGAAGTTGATCTCGCGGTTACGTAACACTGCAACACCCAAACCAGACTATGCGATGTGTCATTGCGCATGTCGTAGGTACAGCCACAAACCAGATCTGGCAGAACTGCGACAGGAACTTGTACCATGTTTGGTGCCGGCTGGAGTGGTAGGCAAGGCGGGTCTCCCAACCACTGGCATATATTAAACGTCGGGGCTCTTCCAAAGAAGGCCAAAGCTGAAACTCCCCTCCGGATATCCCTCGAATTGGAGGCCCGTTGTCCTTGTCTGTCAGCACAGACACACCTCTGAAAGAATTCCAGCGCTTCCTGTGTAGCGTCCTTTGACCCAAAGTACTTATCACTGCAGGATCCAAAACATTCCCATGCACCGTGTTATGCTGTTAGGCCAGTCTTTTGTGCTGCTATGTGTTGCCCTCTTACTAACAGCCTCTTTGGTAGCGCAGCTCTACAGTAGCGCAGAGTCAAGGGCCCAGTTCTCCGTAATCTACAGTAATCTAATATCCCAAGTAAGCCCCCGGTCAGCAAACAATGCCTGCCGTGCCATGCCGTGTAAATGGCCTGACTGTGTGTTTTCATGTTGTTGTGGTTGTTGCGGTGCAGAGGGGACGCCAGTGGAAATGCAGAGGCCTGTCCAGTTTCACAAGGGCTGCAGGAGAACAGAATCCCCTGCACTGCGCAGCGCTCAACGTGAGAACTGGTGGACAACCGCAGGCCATGCTCTCCCTGCTCAACAATGCCTGCAGCGATTGGGTTTCCAGCAACACTTTAGGAAGAAGAGCATTAGCAGTAATGAGGTCTTGCATGCAGCTGGGCAGTATCCAGTTCCCCGTAGGAGCGGTCACTGGTAAGTTGCCAGGTCGTACTCCTGCACCTGCAAACCACTAGACAAAAAGTCTGTGTACACTGGCCATCAAAAGTTTGGGGACGCCTGATGCTCTAAGCCTTTTCAGTAATTTTTTGAATATGCAATTTAAATATGCAAGTAATATGCAAATATGCAAATGTAATTAATATGCAAGTTAAAACATATTAGCGTAGCATTTTGTCATTTTGGAATTCTCTCTCCCAAAAGGCATTTTAGGAATAATACACCTTGTTGTGATGTCATATATACATATATGTGTGTGTGTATATATATGTGTGTAGTATATACATTGTATATAAAGGTATTCACTGGTATTCACCCATCCAAATAATTGAATTCAGGTGTTCCAATCACTTCCATGTCCACAGGTGTATAAAACCAAACACCTAGGCATACAGACTGCTTCTAGAGACATCAGAAAGAATGGGTTGCTCTCAGGAGCTCAGTGAATTCTAGTGAACGATTATGGAATTTTGGAATTCTCTCTCTCCAAAGGCTATTTTGGGAATACTACCCCTTGTTGTATTGTCATATACATATAACTCTTCCTAGTGGTGGTGATAGGAACCAGACGTCTTCATGTCTCACTCGAAACGGTTACAGGTATCCTGTCTGATGTCTGAGACTTAGCTGTGCTCCAGCTTTAGAAAGGTTTTGGACTACACCATGTTTTGTAGTGTCTATTTATGCTGTTGCTGTGCAAAGGAAAACTTTGGATCTCCATTTGGTTCATTTTTATACATTTCATTTGACCACTGCAGCTGCTGTTTACACTGTGTGAAAAGTTCATGATGAATGGACCAACAGGAATGACCCAAACCGCTTGATAAAAAGTCTGGTTCCATTGACTTACATTAAAGTTGAATTAGGTTTTTGGCCTTTCCTGTTAAGATGCCATTTTGCAGATTCTTATTTTTCTTTGGACAACGATGATATTTATGACTCATTTATCATCATCAACATTACATATAGAAACATAACATCTTCATTGCACTAAAGGTTTCAGTTTGCTTGCATACTGCATGCTGCATACTACTTTAGGCAGGTTTAGTATGTGAGTAGTATGTGGTATACCATTTTGAACAGGGTCTATCTATCTATCTATCTATCTATCTATCTATCTATCTATCTATCTATCTATCTATCTATCTATCAGCCTATCTATCTATCTATCTATCTATCTATCTATCTATCTATCTATCTATCTATCTATCTATCTATCTATCTATCAGCCTATCTATCTATCTATCTATCTATCTATCTATCTATCTATCTATCTATCTATGGTTAACATCTATCCAAGCGATTTTAAGCCATTTCTGTCAGTCCCTTCATCTCGAATATTTCCCACAATGTAAACAGCAACTGTTCAAAGGATGCATAAAAGTAAATAGATAAACAGACAGATAGATAGATAGATAGATAGATAGATAGATAGATAGATAGATAGATAGGTAGATAGATAGATAGATAGATAGATAGATAGATAGATAGATAGATAGATAGATAGATAGATAGATAGATAGATAGGCCGATATATAGATAGATAGATAGATAGATAGATAGGCCGATATATAGATAGATAGATAGGTAGGTAGGTAGGTAGGTAGGTAGAGAGAGAGAGAGAGAGAGAGAGAGGTAGGTAGGTAGATAGATAGATAGATAGATAGATAGATAGATAGATAGATAGATAGATAGATAGGTAGGTAGGTAGGTAGGTAGGTAGGTAGATAGATAGATAGATAGATAGATAGATAGATAGATAGATAGATAGATAGATAGATAGATAGATAGATAGATAGATAGATAGATAGATAGATATAACCCATCAAGTGGTTCTGATTGAGTCTGTGTTCGTTTTTAAATGGGCTGAAATCACAAACCGCTTGATAAAAAGTCTGGTTCCATTGACTTACATTAAAGTTGAATTAGGTTTTTGGCCTTTCCTGTTAAGATGCCATTTTGCAGATTCTTATTTTTCTTTGAACAACGATGATATTCATGACTCATTTACCATCATCAACATTACATATAGAAACATAACATCTTCATTGCACTACAGGTTTCAGTCTGCTTGCATACTGCATGCTGCATACTACTTTAGGCAGGTTTAGTATGTGAGTAGTATGTGGTATACCATTTTGAACAGGGCCTGTGTAATGAAACCTTCAACAGACAGTGTCAGTCTGGGCCCTCTCAGAGGTCGGCCTACTTTAGCATATGGGATTGTGGTAGATGCAAAACACCATGTCTAAATATGTCCCATTAAACCCGCAGGTCTCAAGTAGAAGCCTTATTACTAATACCCTGATTTACGTATTTCCTTTCTGGTTTTGCCTCATTAGTTTCAGGTGTGAAAAAAAAAAAACGTCGCCTGCAGTACTTTCCCAACTCCAGGTCTTAAGCATCACAGCGTGGGCTCGGGGCAGCTGTCAGTGAGGAAGGGGAGATGTGTGTGTGGTGGGGGTGTGTTTATTAAGGTGAGTGCATGTACGTGTGTGGGCGTGCGGGAGTGTGCGTGTGAGTCTGACACGCATGCCACACAGTCTTCTGGAAGTACAAAGAGCAGCACTGTCTGGCCGGATGCTCAGGTCACATGACATCCTGTAGACAAACCAATAGACAGGAAGAGGCCTGCTTGCTCAGTGAAACTCTTTGCTCATCTTGGATCATGATATCATAGGTAGACGTGTCATGCAGAGGAACCAGTGAAGGTGATTTAAGACTTTGGGAAGTCACTGTTTCTCAGTTTTTGGGATGAAGGGAACAAAACCAGTGTGAGCATTCCACGTAATCTGAAGACGCCAGTGTCCTCCTACATCCTGTTACATGGAGCATGGACTGTATCTACACTCAATGTCCATTTTATCAGCTCCACTGACCTTATAGGAACACTCTGTGGTTCTAAAGTTACAGACTGTAGTCCATCTGTCTATCTGTATACATGGTCAGGACCCCCACAGGACCACCACAGAGCAGGTGTTATGTGGGTGGTGGCTCATTCTCAGCACTGTAGTGACACTGATGTGGTGGTGGTGTGTTAGTGTGTGTTGTGCTGGTGTGAGTGGATCAGACACAGATCACAAAGACTGAGTGACAGAGGAGCTCAGCTAATTCATGCTACACTGTGCACTGCAACTAACACTACCCTTGTTGGTGTGGTGCAGTGGATAACACCACCAACTGCCAGGGAGCTAACACAGATGTGGGTTTGCTTCCAGTCTGGGTAACTACCATGTGCTACACCAATAAGAGTCCTTGGGCAAGACGCCTAACACTACATTGGCCTACATGTAATACGAATAACCTTGTAAGTACCTCTGGATAAGAGCGTCAGGTAAATGCCATATATGGAAACGTGAGACCAGGTGGTGATGTGCACTGCTGAACAACACTTATAGATAGATGGATGGATGGATGAATAGATAGATAGATGTATTATTGTTTGTACTGTAGTTGGACTGCCGCAATACGTGACTTTTCCTCTGAGATTAATAAAGTGATCCATCTATTTATCTATCTATCTATCTATCTATCTATCTATCTATCTGTCTGTCTGTCTGTCTGTCTGTCTGTCTGTCTGTCTGTCTATCTGTCTGTCTGTCTGTCTGTCTGTCTGTCTGTCTATCTATCTATCTATCTATCTATCTATCTATCTATCTATCTATCTGTCTGTCTGTCTGTCTGTCTATCTATCTATCTATCTGTCTGTCTGTCTATCTGTCCATCTATCTATCTATCTATCTATCTATCTATCTATCTATCTATCAGACGTGTGGACTCGAGTCACATGACTTGGACTGGAGTCCGACTCGAGTCACTAAACTGATGACTTGTGACTTGACTCGACAACATTACTAAAGACTTGCGACTTGACTTAGACTTTACCTTTACTGACTTGGACTTGGAATCGGACTTGAGCTTTAAGACTCGAAAAGACTTGACAACCCTACTTTAACATAATGAATAAGTAAAACTGAATCACGTAACTGGATCATTTTATATTAAATAGCGCTGTAACGCTAGGGAGCTGAGCCGCTCAGCCCAGATGATCCGTAACCTAGCAACAAGTAAAGCCGTAACCGTACAGCCAATCACGGGAAGCTTTGAGGGGGGCGCCAGTGTTGAATTTGTGCGGAGAAGACGAGTAACATGATCCCAAAAATAATCCTGTTCAACTACAAAGATTATAATGTAGTAAATAAAAGAAGAACTGCGGTATGCAAGACATGTGGAGTCAAGATCACAGATGGAGGTGCAACCACTTCAAACTCGACATTTGAGGCTGCACAAAGAACAGTAAGTCTGTGCTGTGTATATTTCGCGTATAGCAGTTAGCAAGCTAGCAAACGTAGCGACATAATAATAAACAACAGCGAATGTAAACAAAGCTGTTGTCCTCTGTTCGTCTCTCTCTCACACCGTTCACTGTGAGAGATTTTACTGAAAATTAAAGTGTTTAGGAACCACAGCATCTCAGCCACGACGTGGTGAATTAGCATAGAGCAGAAAAGTGTCAAACACAGCAGTTCACACATGCTGTTATATATATATATGTATGTATATATATATATATCGTCGCTGTCCAAGGAAAAACAAGTATCTCCAAAATGGCAACTTTACAAGAGAGGCCAAAAACCTCATTCAATTTTAATGTAAGTCAATGGAACCAGACGTTTTTCTAAGCAATTTTGGGCCATTTCTGTTGGTCTATTCATCATGTAGATCTCACAGTGTAAACGACTGCCGCTGTTTTCAAATTATGCATAAAAGTCAAAATGGACAAAAAATGGAGATACATGTTTTTCATTGGACGGCGACGATATATATATTACAGGTCCATACATTAACGCTTATGGGTTTAGAATGTGATGTCATTAAAAATTCCTGTAGGTGGAATGTGTTCTACTACTTCATTATAGTGTGGTGTTCCTCCACCTTGGCCTTCGAGGCCCACTGCCCTGCACATTTTAGTGTTTTTTTCTGCTTCAACACCTATTTTAACTCAGTAATGGGCTGGCTATGAGGTGATTAGTTGGATCAGATGTGTTGGGAGAATGGAAAACAATAAAAAGTGCAGGGCAGTGGGCCTCCAGGGCCAGGGTTGAGAAACAATGATGTAGTGACAATGATGTTTTTTTTTTTTTTGTTAGCCTGTTTACAGAAATTTATAGCATACTGAAACAGCTCATATGATATCATGAATCATATGATATTCTTGTCCTTTCCTAATTTTTTTTAATCCATAAACCTTGACTTTTTGTTGCTGTAAACTGTGGTATAATGTCACATTCATTTTTCCATACTGCGTTTAGTACATATCTATTAGAGATTACAGTAAGTACTTTGTTTACTGCACAGTACTTTGCAGGTTATTTAATCCTCAAATTATTTAATTAACGATTTGCACTACTTTTTCCTGTTAAGTAAAATAGCACTTTGTTGTTTGAACTGTTTGAGATGATGCAAGTTGTTTTTGTTATACTAAATACAAACTTTAAAAACATTTATGATTATGTCAGTTTAATATACTATGAATCAGCTGCATCAGTTATGTGAAATATTGAAATGACATCTGGTGACTTGACTAGGACTCGAAGTTTAAGACTTGGGACTTGACTCGAGACTTGCTTGTATTGACTTGGGACTTGACTCGTGACTTGATTGTTAAGACTTGAGACTTACTTGTTACTTGCAACTTAGTGACTTGTTCCCATGTCTGCTATCTATCTATCTATCTATCTGTCTGTCTGTCTGTCTGTCTATCTATCTATCTATCTATCTGTCTGTCTGTCTGTCTATCTATCTATCTATCTATCTATCTATCTGTCTGTCTGTCTATTTACTTTTATGCATTCTTTGAAAAGCTACTGTTTACATTGTGTGAAATACTCAAGATGAAGGGACCAACAGAAATGACCTAATATTGCTTGGTTAGATAGATAGATAGATAGATAGATAGATAGATAGATAGATAGATAGATAGATAGACAGACAGACAGACAGACAGACAGACAGACAGACAGACAGATAGATAGATAGACAGACAGACAGACAGACAGACAGACAGACAGACAGACAGACAGACAGATAGATAGATAGATAGATAGATAGATAGATAGATAGACAGACAGACAGACAGACAGACAGACAGACAGACAGACAGACAGACAGATAGACAGATAGATAGATAGATAGATAGATAGATATAACCCATCAAGTGGTTCTGACTGACTCTGTGTTTGTTTTTAAATGGGCTGAAATCACACAGTGTATTCCCGGCAGCAATATGCCAAGGCACAATGTCTAAAGTCCCGACTGCCAAGGCCTCAGCGGACCCTTGTACACCCCCAGCCTGAGTCGCTTGTTCATTAGCTCTGCAGCGCGCACTAAGCTTACGTCACATGATGTCAGCTGGAAGATGAGATGTGTGCCTTTTTAGGAGGACAAGTGCGAGTGCATGTATCAGTATTAGTACTGATGATACCTGAATGAGGAGATAACTGTCAAGCTGGTCTCGTCAGATGCATGAAACCCTCATTTACAGAGACGGGAAAGATGTATAACATCCAGATTTCAGACTGAACCTGCTTCACCTGCTTTCCACGCCCATCTAAACACTGCTGCAACTAACGCTTTGTGTAGTGTAAATACGGCTATCTGCACAATGATACTTTCTGTTTTCTCTGCAAATACAGAGCAAGAAGTCTCGCCTGAGGGAGTCTGACATTAAGAGTATAGTTACATGGCATGGTATGTGTGCCATCAAACCTAGCTTGACAGGAGGACTACAAAACAGATGTCTATATGTCTACGGAGTAAGAGTATGAATCAGAATAAAGCGAAAGGAGCTGTTCCCGCTCTCACACACCTGAAATGAGTCATGATAAACAGTGCCCATAGCACCCTGGCAGAGCCAAACCCCACCCACCAGCGATGGCCTACAGATCTCAGATTTTGTGTGTCACCCTGTAGGAGGTATGCCGGTTTAGAAACTCTTGAGTCAAAGCTTTACGGCAGAAACGAAAGAGGCCTTTTTAAAATCACAGCTGGTGCATTTTGTGGTGCATGCTTCAAAGCGGATATGATTTGTGTTGTGTACATTCCCCACCCTAAGAATGCCACTGGATCTACTGAGTTACGATCTCTACTTACAGTACACTAACACATTACACTTACTGAGTTACTGTACACCAACACACTACTTATAGCACACTAACACATTACACTTACTGAGTTACTGTACACCAACACACTACTTACAGTACACTAACACATTACACTTACTGAGTTACTGTACACCAACACACTACAGTACACTAACACATTACACTTACTGAGTTACTGTACACCAACACGCTACTTACAGTACACTAACACATTACACTTACTGAGTTACTGTACACCAACACACTACTTACAGCACACTAACACATTACACTTACTGAGTTACTGTACACCAACACACTACTTACAGTACACTAACACATTACACTTACTGAGGTACTGTACACCAACACCCTACTTACAGTACACTAACACATTACACTTACTGAGTTACTGTACACCAACACACTACTTACAGCACACTAACACATTACACTTACTGAGTTACTGTACACCAACACACTACAGTACACTAACACATTACACTTACTGAGTTACTGTACACCAACACACTACTTACAGTACACTAACACATTACACTTACTGAGTTACTGTACACCAACACGCTACTTACAGCACACTAACACATTACACTTACTGAGTTACTGTACACCAACACACTACTTACAGCACACTAACACATTACACTTACTGAGTTACTGTACACCAACACACTACTTACAGCACACTAACACATTACACTTACTAAGTTACTGTACACCAACACACTACTTACAGTACACTAACACATTACACTTACTGAGTTACTGTACACCAACACACTACTTACAGCACACTAACACATTACACTTACTGAGTTATTGTACACCAACACACTACTTACAGCACACTAACACATTACACTTACTGAGTTACAGTACACCAACACACTACTTACAGCACACTAACACATTACACTTACTGAGTTACTGTACACCAACACACTAAATACAGTACACTAACGAATTACACTTACTGAGTTACTGTACACCAACACACTACTTACAGTACACTAACACATTACACTTACTGAGTTACTGTACACCAACACACTACTTACAGCACACTAACACATTACACTTACTGAGTTACTGTACACCAACACGCTACTTACAGCACACTAACACATTACACTTACTGAGTTACTGTACACCAACACGCTACTTACAGTACACTAACACATTACACTTACTGAGTTACTGTACCAAACAAACTACTTACAGCACACTAACACATTACACTTACTGAGTTACTGTACACCAACACGCTACTTACAGCACACTAACACATTACACTTACTGAGTTACTGTACACCAACACACTACTTACAGCACACTAACACATTACACTTACTGAGTTACTGTACACCGACACACTACTTACAGTACACTAACAAACTGAGTTACTGTACACCAACACACTACTTACAGTACACTAACACATTACGCTTACTGAGTTACTGTACACCAACACACTACTTACAGTACACTAACACATTACACTTACTGAGAAACTGTACACCAACACGCTACTTACAGCACACTAACGCATTGCTCTTACTGAGTTACTGTACACCGACACGCTACTTACAGTACACTAACGCATCACACTTACTGAGTTACTGTACACCGACACACTACTTACAGTACACTAACGCATTACACTTACTGAGTTACTGTACACCAACACACTACTTACAGTACACTAACACATTACACTTACTGAGTTACTGTACACCAACACACTACTTACAGTACACTAACACATTACACTTACTGAGTTACTGTACACCAACACACTACTTACAGTACACAAACGCATTACACTTACTGAGTTACTGTACACCCACACACTACTTACAGTACACTAACACATCACACTTACTGAGTTACTGTACACCAACACACTACTTACAGTACACTAACACATTACACTTACTGAGTTACTGTACACCAACACACTACTTACAGTACACTAACACATTACACTTACTGAGTTACTGTACACCAACACGCTACTTACAGTACACTAACACATTACACTTACTGAGTTACTGTACACCAACACACTACTTACAGTACACTAACACATTACACTTACTGAGTTACTGTACACCTACACACTACTTACAGTACACTAACGCATTACACTTACTGAGTTACTGTACACCAACACACTACTTACAGCACACTAACACATTACACTTACTGAGTTACTGTACACTACTGGCCCAGACACTACTGATATTGGCATAACACCACAACGTCAGAGGCCTGTGGTCCTTAGTGACCTGGCAGAAAGAAGAGAACATCGTCAGGGAGAAGAAAACAGCAGGACAGGTTGGTTCCAGATCTGCATGGACCTCCCCGTCTCTCAGGTGCACAGGTACGCTGACTTCATCCTCAATCATCTTTTATACCTGCTGTTCATTTAATCTGCTCGTCTACGGCCTCTCGTGCCCCCAGCTCCATTCATTCCCTGTACTTCTAGAAACGGAGCCATTGTGCCAGTGTGGTCACACCCAGCAACAATCACCCAACCAGATTCCGTTTCCCACACAGAGACCTACGACTGATGCCCGACATGGGCCTATGCCTAGTCCTATGGTAACCTGAGCCCTGTAAACAAACCCGAGTGAGGACTGTCTGTTCTGGTGTCATGAACAGTGCAGGCAAACTTGGTTGAGAGCCATCGCAAGCGGGCCGTGTAAACAAACTCAATGCCTGGACACTCTAAAGTTGAGATGGTGGGGTGGGGGTTGACGAGCACGGTGGGAGAGCACAGCGTGTTTGGTAATTGGATTTGATCCTAATTCCGACCAGTAAGAAGGGCATTCGATGGCATGTACTAGGAACGCCGCCCGATTCCAGCAGTTTGTTTTTGTGTTTTAAACGCTTAAGGGGGAATGTTTGTTTCCCTGGGATTGTAATCTAGGCCTTATCCCATGAGAGAGCGTCCAGCTTGGCATAGGCCTCGCTGGTTCATAGCAGCACATCAGCAGTTTTTGTTTGAGGCACACGGATCAGTGAAGGGTAGCCTGGCTGGTTTGAGCTTCACTAGATGGCAGCACATGAGAGTCAACCGGTACCTTTGCTGCTGCATTACAGGATGCTGCCTGTAGGGTCAAGTGAGTTGAACCAACATCAGGATTCAGATGAAAATCGGCATGTGAATGAAAGTGAAACTTTCAGAAGGCAAACACCTTGTAAATGGCTTTGCCTGTAAGTCAGACTGCCTCTCGGATATGCAAAGCAGCACCGGAGATCTGAATAGCACATGGCTATCTCATCATCAGTCACTGAGGCACTGCTGAATCTCAGTTGCAGTTAAAGACATTTACGGTCAGCGATCCACACGCTGATTCTGATTTGTTCACTGCTTTCTGATAAGTGCTGGTTAATGGTTCTAAAAGCTGCTCTGTGTGAAATGGTTCCAGAAGTGCTGCCTGATCAGTGAGATATGGCTTTATGCTAGTTTTGAGATGAGCCATGAGCCTAGACCATATGAAAATACATTCATATTGTAGGTGTTGTGAGGAAAAGTGAGACCAAATTTTCAATTATATTCAATTATATAAGCTGTACATATATATACTCTATACAAGTCATAACCCTACATGTGTAGGAATATGTGTGTCTTCATATATATCACAGCTGTCCAATGAAAAACATGTATCTCCACTTTTGTCCATTTTTACTTTTATGCATCATTTGAACACACCAGCTGCTGTTGACACTGAGCAAGAATCTCATGATCAATGGACCAACAGCAATGGCCCAAAACTGGAACGATGTCTGGTTCTATTGACTTACATTAAAGTTAAATGAGATATACAGGTGTTGGACAATGAAACTGAAACACCTGTCATTTTAGTGTGGGAGGTCTCATGGCTAAACTGGACCAGCCTGGTGGCCAATCTTCATTAATTGCACATTGCACCAGTAAGAGCAGAGTGTGAAGGTTCAGTTAGCAGGTAAGAGCACAGTTCTGCTCAAAATACTGCAATGCACACAACATTATGGGACATACCAGAGTTCAAAAGAGGACATACTGTTGGTGCACGTCTTGCTGGCGCATCTGTGACCAAGACAGCAAGTCTTTGTGATGTATCAAGAGCCACAGTATCCAGGGTAATGTCAGCATACCACCAAGAAGGACGAACCTCCACCAGCATCACGTAGTGACCTGGCCACTATCCTGCAAGAAGAATGGCTTAAACTCCCTCTGACCACTGTGCAGGACGCAGTATATGTCATTCCCAAGACCAACTGACGCTGTATTGGCTCAAAAGGAGGCCCTACACCATACTAATAAATGATTGTGGTCTAAAACCAGGTGTTTCAGTTTCATTGTCCAACCCCTGTATATATATAAGGCTCCTGGCCTTAGAAAACACACACACAAGTTGTTTTGGGTATAGTATAATGTATAACTGTTATAATACAGTAAAAACGCATATATTATATTTGTGTTGTAGTTATGTTGTAGGCTACGTTCATCCTGACAGCCCAAATCTGATTTTTTGCATATCCTGATCGTATCCAGATTAATTTTTGACCATCTAGACAGTGAAAAACCTCATACAATCTTTATGCAGCTACGGATCCAAATCTGAAGGTGGCTTCAAATGATATTCCAATCTGATTTTGACGAATGTGTCTGTGTTGCAAAGTAAATTTTTCTCTGCTACTCAAAACACGCCAGACGACAACAACGCCAAACCCATTTTACATTTTATGGCATCTGGCAGAAACTCTTATCCAGAGTGACCTACAGCTTACATTTACACAGGTAGGTGAAGGCACACTGTCGGTGGCACCGTGGTCTAGTGACCTAGGTGAGGAATCGAACCCCAGTCTACAGGATGGAGAGCAGTGGTGTAACCCATTACACTATACCAACCACAACGTGAAAGAAGTGTGGGGAGCGCCAAAGAGTCGTGACTTGTGAACTGTGACCTGACAGAGTGGCCAGACCGAAACCTGATGATGCACCTCCGTCGTGTCTGCTTCCGTGTATGACAGTCATGTCTCCAGCGTGCCTACATAATCCCATCTAGTGCGGCTACACCGTTACCACAGCAGGCTATGCTGATAGGCTGGTGATGTCTGGACACACAAATTTAATCTGATCACTTAATAACAGTGCGGACAGTGGAAAACGATTTGCCCGCAGTGTGACCCTTTGTGACCCCTGGTTTTCGTCACCCCCACTGTTAAGAAATACATGTGGTTCATTTCTCTCCAATTAACCACGTCACATCAAACCCCCTCTGAATGAGTTTGTTTACATCTCAGTGAGGTAACTTTGGTTGGGCCTGCCTGTAACTCCGCAGCTACTATGAGATTAGTCAAGCGTGTGGCCCTCATCTATACTCTTAGGCTTTAAGCACCGACTGCTTAATCCTCTATACATTATGCAAACTCATTACTGGGAGCCCTTCACCCATTATGGCCTGTCAGTTGGGTCCGTCTACGAGGGGCTCCTGGCAAGGTCCCTTTGGATGTGTTTACTGTGTAACCAAGGCCTCTCTGAAGTACAAGGCTTTCCTACTGGCCTGCCTTGTACTTTCTGTTCTACCCTGCTGTCTCTTTTAGGTGGAGCCATTTTTGGCCTTCTGGATTCTTCCCTCTCGGATGACAACAGGGATACATGTGAAGAATCATCACCCTTCTCATCACATGGCGGAACAAGAGCGGAGCCGCTGCCTCATCGGATGGGGATGAATGGCACTTGTTCGCGCGCAGCTCAGTTGCAGACTTGTGGTGGGACGACGTGCACCGGGTTCAGTGGTCGGAGAATGCGGCTACTCATGTGAACTAATCAGGACCATGAAAACAAAGAGTGGGTGGGAGATCAAAGGTGGTCATCGGTCTCGTTTAGGGGTAATTAGGCTCCCGCCTACCAATTCAATGTCACACGGTCCTTTGTGGTTATGTAAATGGGTCAGCATCCAGGGAGCACTTGTTGACCTGGTTAGGAATTTCCAGAGTCTTCTTTAAACACACATGGATTCCAGGGCTGCTGGTCAACAAGAGTCAGTGAATTAATCACACAACTGTGCGCCCCGGTCGGTCGTGCTTGCTCTGAGTTCAAAAGTGATAACTACCTTGAACCAGATTCGACTCTGGACTTTCGGACTACGTAGATAGAATCTAGAGTGGCCAAGAGAAACATAAGCTGAGCACACCTTAGGATTCCATCTGAACACGTGACATTAACATATAACCAAAAAAGTCATTCCGAGTTGTCATTCCAGGGACAGTTGATGTGTTAGTGAGAGTAACTGAGCTACCCCAGTGAAAGCTACAACATGAAAAAGAGTCACCTTGTGTGTTTAAGGTGGTAGTAACTTCGGGCTCCTGCAGATGGCGCTGCACAAGGATGATGGAGCGACCTGTGGAGTGTGAGTGATGGGATTCATAGATTGAGAAGAGGTGCTACAGTGCAGGGAATGTCTCGTTCCATGTGTGGAAAACGCTCCAGAGCAGATGTTAATGATTGGCTAAAAGGAGGGACTGAGCATGTGGGCGTGGCCAAAGACCATAGTGTGAAGGAAGTAGCTGAATCTGCAGGCATATGGAAGCGTACGGTCATACGGGTCTACCAGCGGTGGCTGAAATCCCAGGCTACAGGGAATTCTCCTCGGAACTGTGCCAGGAAAGGCCTCCACCAATTCCACCCAGTTCTTTGATGGAAGAGTGTCTGAACACTGATGTGGCCTACATCCAGAATCCAGTCCATGCCCAATCCAGTCACAGCTAATGGAGGTATGTTTCAGTGTATCTCTATTTTGCCATTATGAACACTATATATAAAGGCTCTGGAGACACAGGTAGGTTCACCTTTCTTTGTGGACAGTATGTAATGGCTGTATTCGCTGTGTAGACATCAACACCCCTGGTCCTTACTTCCAGTCACCATCATGGTAAAGAAGTCAGTATGTTTCAGCTGGTCAGTGCACTGCTTCACATCATGCTACCCGGAGTGACTTTTTATGTCAGTGATTCAATTATACAGGAACTCTAACTCCTGGAAAACATGCTAGCGGAACGGTGGCTAACTAACTGGCTAACTCATTCTGGCCCTACATATAGTCTCAGGCTTAGCTATAATGTAGAAACATGAATCAGTAAAGGTCGTGCACAGTGCTGTGGTGTTGTGGCAGTCCTCTTGCTGAACATTGATTTCAAGTCGAGTAGTTTTATTGACAATACATTAATATGCAGAAGACATACAGAGGATGGAGCGCGCAGGTTTGATCTCTGTAGGGTGAAATTTCAAAAAGTTCTGCTGCTGATTGTGACCGTCAGTCAGCTTCTCGGAGGTCCACACAGTTAGATGCAGTAGAGTGTTGTTTAATGAACAGCATGAATAAAAAGAGAGGAGGCTTTGGCCCCGTACCTTAAAATTTCAGTTTCTTCCTTGGTATTAATTTTTAAGTTTTTGAATCTGAATTTTGTATATTTGAATTCTGTTCATGAAACATTTAAGAAGCTTGAAATGTTCATTTGAATTTTAACAATGCTTTTTTTGTGTGTTTTGAATTTATGAGGTGGATAATACTCAAAATTACAATTTACAATATCCAGATTAAAAAATAATCTGGTCCATGAATTCAAATCTCTCTGATTCATAATTCAAATACACCCATTTAACCCAATTTAAGACAGAAATTTGTAATTTCAAAAAAAAAAATTATTAATTAATTAAAAAATTATTAATAATTTTAAAATTATTAAAAAAAATAAATTTCACAGACTTACAAGTTTGTTGAAATTCAAATGAACAGAATCAAAAACTTGTGCCAGCTTTATATCTCCACATTTTTTAAATTTCTTAAATGCTTAAATTCATATTTTTGAGTTTTGAATCAGAAATTTAAATTCATGGATCAGAATTTTTACAATCTGAAAATTTGAAATTGTAATTTTGAAATTTCTCCACCTTACAAGCGTGAAACACAAAAATTCACATTTACAAATTACAGCTTTAAATATTTCAAGTTTCCTGCACGTCCCATAAATATAAATAAGCAATCAAATACGCAAAATTCAGATTTAGATAATTATGTGAGCTGTTAAGCCCACACTCCACTTTCAGCTAATCACTGTGAAGCTGTATTGTGTTTCTCACCCCACCAGAAACCGCAATTCACACACGTTAGCCTCAAGCAGCTAGTGCTACCACTGTGGTCCTACAGGCTCTTGTTAACCACTTAACCTTATTCAGAGGTGTAGACGACAATGCTACTGGTGCATGTCTAGGAGTAGTGTCAGAGACAGACCCCAACACTCCTGAGCTCCAACAGGTAAGGTGAGGTGAGGTTCACCAGGTTCTAGTTGGACATTTCTCGTTCCATCTTAAATGGTGCAGTTCCACCCTGAGGCACCTGAATGCTGTACCATTTAGGGTGGGACTAAAGCAGGCAGCTCCTGCACCATTCAAAGATGATAATAAATTTATTGTTTCACCGTAGACACCAATGAGCTCATAAGTCATTTAGTGACTACAAGGGAATGTCCACGCATCTGCTGACAGTCCCAGCCACCCCTCCTCTCTGCTGTTCCATGCTATGGAAATCTTTATTTCTTGAAGGAACAAGGAAAGTTCTATTAATAGACAGGATGTTCCTTCTTGTGATTTTCCTGGGCTGTCTAATTTTGGACTGCTGTTGTTGATTGTCTATTCGGACACCAGATGCACTAAAGATACACCAGTTGGTTATGTGTGCTCACGTGTTTCTACTGGATCATTATCACATGTAGACTCCACATCACATAGCTCCCCCCGATTTCTCTCCATGCCGGAGCTCAAACGCTGCCCAGCAGTTCCATGACGCTTGTTCTGAGATGTACTGTAGCCTCTCCTACTGTATAGGCATTTGATGGCCATCGGCGGTTCACACTATGGGTGCAAGCGACCAGCTATGAAAGGATGCAGTTGGCATTTCAGGGTGGGTTCTGCTGTATCATGAGGAGGAAGGAGATGACAGTGGGGCTCATTGTTTTTTGCTAAGTCATTAAAATGATATAACAGCTCATGTTAGTGATTCTAGAGTATTCCCAAAGTACAGTGTGCCGTGCATCACTTCCTTGTCTGATAAGGAGGCTGTTTAGTGAAGCAGACCTAGATGCAAGTCATGCCACTGATAAAAACAAATCCGAATCTGACAGTGTGTTATTGCTATAGTGATACATTATGTTATTATGGGATACTATACTATACTATACAGTACCATACTATATTCAATACTTTACTATACAACACTATACTACACTACACTATACAGTACCATACTATATTCAATACTATACTATACTATACTATATTCAATACAATACTATACTATACTATATTCAATACAATACTATACTATACTATATTCAATACTATACTATACTATATTCAATACTATACTATACTATACTATATTCAATACTATACTATATTTAATACTATACTATACTATACTATATTCAATACTATACTATACTATATTCAATACTATACTATACTATATTTAATACTATACTATACTATATTCAATACTATACTATACTATATTTAATACTATACTATACTATACTATACTATATTCAATACTATATACTATACTATACTATACTATACTATACTATGGGTTATCATGAGAAAGGCTGTTCAGTGAAGCAGACCTAGATGCAAGTCATGCGACTGACAAAAACAAATCCAAATATGACAATGTGTTATTGCTATAGTGATACATTATGTTATTATGGGATACTATACTGTACTGTACTGTACCATACTATATTCAATACTATACTGTACTATACTGTACTATACTATACCATACCATACCATACCATACCATACCATACTATACTCAACACTATACTATAGAATACTGTACTATATTCAATACTATACTATATTCAATATTATACTATACTACATTCAATACTATATTATAAAAAACTATTCAACTTTTAGTACTATACTATATTCATTACTATGCTATAAAATACTGTACTATATTCAGTACTATATTTTACTATACTATATTTCAATACTGTACTATACTATACTATTCAACTTTTAGTACTATACTATATTCATTACTATGCTATAAAATACTGTACTATATTCAGTACTATATTTTACTATACTATATTTCAATACTGTACTATACTATACTATTCAACTTTTAGTACTATACTATATTCATTACTATGCTATAAAATACTGTACTATATTCAGTACTATATTTTACTATACTATATTTCAATACTGTACTATGCTATGCTATATTCAATGCTATACTATGTTAAACTATATACTACACTACATGCTATTAATATTATAGTATAGTAGTTAGTAGTATAGTATAGTAGCTATTACACACTATACTATTCTAAAACCAATACTATATAACTATACTATATACTACACACTATACTATACTATACTGTACTATGGGTTATCATGAGAAAGGCTGTTCAGTGAAGCAGACCTAGGTATAACTGAGGTGACTGAGGAAAACAGATCAGAATATGACACTGTGTTATTGTTATAGTGATACATTATGTCATTATGTTTATTGGTATTCTGGTATTCTGGGCATATTAGGAATATCATGCTAGGGCACTGTCCAGCTACATGCTCCATTGGACTGCAGCATGTGAAACATTGATGGCTGTTGTTGTCAGTTTGTACGTGCTACTATGAGAATGTCTGAACATCTTGCACTATAACATTTCTACAGTATCGCCCCACACCTACCATGAAGTTTGCACAGCTGGTGGTCAGCATAGGCGGGCCCTGTCCTTCTGGGGAAGCTGAGTGGTCCACCGGGAAACCTTATCCTCCACTAACACTCACTCTTACAGCTAAAGATAAAGGCAGAAGCACGACTATAGCACAGGGGGAGGTCTCTTCTACTGAATTTCAGCAGATCTGCAACGTTCTGCTGTGGATTGTTTTGGAACTTGTCGATTTCAGGACAGGCTGTAGCTCATCACCATGCGGCTATGACTCTGTAGTCTGGACCATTGAGGCATGACCGTCCACACAAGGGCACCAAATGTAGCCTAGAAAGAGTAATACCTAGCTAAACCGTGTATATCCCCCAACGATAACCTGATAGGAGAAGGAGTGTAATGTAAGTCAAGGGAACCAGACGGTTTCAAGCCTCTTTCACCATGAACGTTGAACACTTGGCAGCAGGTACCTTCAAATGATGTCTCAGCCTGAAAACCCTATGACAGAGGTTGCGCAATGTGTTGTATACGGTTCTACGGTATTTAGCACCTTTGAACAACAAATGGTTCTACATTGAATCAAAAGGGTTCTGCTGTTGTGGGAAGAGTGACACCGTGACAGAACTCTCCTTGCTGCTATTTAGGACCATGCTTAAACGGTTCCTCAGATTGGCGGAGAACATGTTGCATGTTTCTGTATAGTACCTTTGTGAAAATGGTTCTATGTACACTAGGGTTTTGATATTGTTAGAACCTTGACATCCTAACACCAACAGAAACAGAACCATTTCACACTTAAATGGTTCTTTACAGGGTAACAGAGTCTGTATATGGTTCTACTGTCTATAGCACCAATAACTCTGTGTTACACCGAACAGGGTTCTGCTATGGCTACAGCAACAGAACACTTTTTTCTTCTACATAGAACCATGACGTATGCTGTAATGGTTCCTTAGATGACAGAGTGCTGTTGCATATGGTTCTATATAGTACCATTATAAAACTGTCTCCTGGAGGCACCCCACCCTGGACATTTTAGTGGTCTCCCTGCTTTAACAGACCCCCCTGTTAGCTGTTGGACCAGGTGTGGGGAAGCAGGGAGAGCACCACAATGTGCCTGGCTTGGAACCTTCAGGACCAGGGCTGAGAAACCCTGCCCTAAACGCACACAAAGCCAGCCAGAGTCAACCTCACTCAGCTACAGCATTCGCCCACCTTGAATGGACAACCCCCCATCCCCCTCCCTCCCCACGCCAAATCCAGCTTGCCTAAACTAGAGAGAGCTCCCGCCTGCCTCAGTGCCCTGCTAGGCTCCTCCTACTTGGATCCAGAGTGGATTCTATCACTAATGAATAGCGTCTTGATGCACCTTTGAAATAGGACTGAGAAGCCCCGCCCACTCTGTATTTAAGGCGCAAATGTCAGCCTGCCCCAGGACTTCAGCACTTAGCTTGGGACTGGCACGTTTGTGATAGTAGCCGTGGGAAAACCAGAGAGACAAGCGGGAAAAGGACTCCAGAGACTTTTTCCTTTTTCACGCAGGACCCGAGACAAAGGTTAGTATTCCGACTTTCCCCTCCTTTAAAATAGATTACAGACAGTGCGCTTAATCCTAATCCACGAGTCCCCTGAGTTACTGGCTGCTGAATCACTAAGGGGGCTCGTGCGTAACGTGCGTAAAGAAGTTTCCATGCACCCCTTTAAAGGTATCAGATCAGCTCCTTCAAGGATGTTCACTGCTCCTTCTCCTCCCTGTGTCTCTTTCTCCAAGGGGACGTCCTCCGTCCTTCTCCAGACCAGACCAGACTAAGCTCTCAGCAGCAGCTCGGGAGCTTTTCTCCGGTGCGTGTGGGTCTCGTCCAGGTAGCTCGTGCAGCCTCCCACCCCAGCTGCCCAGCCTCCGTGGAGGGAGGTGTGTGTGTGTGTGTGAGGGAGCTTGGCCCACCATGAAGACGCTTCTTCTTCTCCCGCTAACTCTGTATTGCATCAGCCTGCTCTGTCTTCAGCTCCAGGCGCTTCCTGTGGGCGACAGGTAGGAATTCAATCTCTGCGAGCCTTTTCTTTGAGGGGTCTCTGGGGGGGTGCTCTTAATATGTGGGTGGCTCTGTGGTCTTGGGGGGGTAGGGCGGCTGGACATCGAGTGGGTCACCTATATGGGCTTTTTAGCCTGGCTTGAGTTTAGATTCGCCGGCTACTTGTTGGAATTTGCCCGTTCCACCTTAAATTGTGCAGCAGTTACATTCCGGCGCCTGAATGTACGTGCTGCGCCGTTTAAGGTGGACCGGTGAAATTCCAGCTAGAGGCTGGCGAACCTCACTTCACCTGTTGGAGCTCAGAAGTGCTTGGGAACCTGTTTATGTGGGGTTCCTTAACTAACCCGCGAGAAACAACGCGGCTAATCACGCGCCTGAGATAGAGGACTGAAGGTCAGTGAGCGACAGTGAGAACGTGCCGGTAGGAACGCGCGCGCCTCTCCGTCCAAACTTCAATGCCGGTTACAGCTGTTGCCGGTTAGCGGCGAGGCGAGCGGCTCTAAACCACTCAGACTACAACCATACCTCACTTAAAGTGCCACCAACGTTAGCCTGAGTTGAATAAAAGAAGGTTCTAGATAGGTTCTTTAGGGTTCCATGCAAATTGAGGGCTTTTATATGCAAATGGTTCTCTGTAGCAGCAAAAAGGGATACGAGCTTGCCCTTTCACCCTTCATTGGTTCTTCTGATGGTAAAACGGTTCTTGATATCAATGGAAAATGTGTTGTGTATGGTTCTACAACCTAAATGGTTCCACCGAGCACCATAATGTGTTCAGCTCTTTTGCTACAGCAACGGAACCCTTTTTGGTTCTACATAGATTCCTTTCATGACAGAGAGAACATGTTGCATATGGTTCTATATAGTATCTTTATAGAAGATGGTTCTATAGAGCACCAAGAAGGGTTCTTGTGTTGCAAGAGGCTTCACATATTACATCAGCAGGAACCCTTTTTTCGGTGAGTTCTATTTGAGAACCGTTTTACTCCTAAATGGTTCTTTTCATGGTTAGACAGTTTGAGAACAACGAGAAATGTGTCATATGTGGTTCTACTGTTAATAGCACCATTTATAAAAGGGTTCTACCAAGCACCCCATAAGTGTTCAGCTACTGTTACATCAACAGAACAGTTTTCGGTTCTACGTAGAATCATATCATGCTTAAACGGTCCTTTAGATGACAGAGAACATGTTACCTATGGTTCTATGTAGTTCCTTTATTGAAGAGCAATGGGAAAGGTTCTTCTGTTGCAAGAAGCCTCACATATTACATCAGCAGAAAACTTTTTTCGGTGAGTTCTATAGAGAACCTTTTAGAACTGTCTTACAGGGTTCTTTTCATGGTGAAAATCATGGTTCTTGAGAGCTACAGAAAATGTGTTGTATATGGTTCTACTGTTTGTCTCCCAAATGGTTCTAGAGTGCCCCAGGCAGTGTTCTGCTATTGCTAGAACCCTGACATGGTTACAACAGCAGGATCTAATTCCTGTGTTATAGAGAACCATTCTCTATGTAGAACCGTATGCAGCACATTCTCTGTTAGTCTAAGGAGCCGTCTAAGGATGGAATGGTTCTGTGTAGAACCAGAAAGTGGTCTGTTTGTTGTTGTTTGTGTTATTTCTAGGGGTGTGTCCATACGGTACTCAGGGTTGTTATCAGTCTGATACTGGATCGGATCTGATCTGATCCATTAGCCTGAACACTAGAAGATCCAGTAGGAGATCTGTTTCACAGTTTGACCATGCTGTCATAATGTATCATTAGCAGGTTAGCTGTTTAAGCGAGGGAGGGAAAACGACAGTATCGGATAGCCACAGGCTACTTTAGTACCTAGCCCTGGTTTGCTTACTCGACTCCGGCAGTTGATGGAGTCCTTGTCTGTCTGTTTGTCTGTTTGTCTGTTTGTTTGTTTGTTTGTTTGGGGAGGTAGAACAGCTGTGGGTCGCTGATCTGGGCTTTTTTGCCTGGCTAGATTCTGGTATAGACTCACCAGCTACTTGTTGGAATTTTCCCATTCCACCTTAAATAGTGCAGCATTTAAGGTGGACCGGAAAAAAACCCAACTTGAAGCTGGGGAACCTCACCTGCTGGAGCTCAAAGCTCAAAGAAACAACAGCAAAACCTCTTTCCGGTGCTATAGAAAACTATTTTTAAAAAGGTTCTCTACAGAACCATATGCAAACACATTGTGGTCCTTGTTTGTTTGTTTGGGGAGGTAGAACAGCTGTGGGTCGCTGATCTGGGCTTTTTTGCCTGGCTGGATTCTGGTATAGACTCACCAGCTACTAGTTGGAATTATCCCATTCCACCTTAAATAGTGCAGCATTTAAGGTGGAACAGAAAAAACCCCAACTGGAAGCTGGGGCACCTCACCTGTTGGAGCTCAAAGCTGTTTGGGAAGCTGTTTAACAACAGCAGAACCTCTTTTAGATGCTATAGAGAACCATTGTTGAAAAGGTTCCATATAGAACCATATGCAACACATTGTGAACCTTGTTTGTTTGTTTGTTTGTTTGTTTGTTTGTTTGTTTTGGTCCTTAAAATCAATGAAACTGGTAAAACCAAAAAACCCATTCGCTTAAAATAGTTTAAATTGGGATTTTCAAACTTCCGCTTAATGAATAAATTAATGAGCCGACTCATTTCCTGTGTTTACCCTCGCTCATTTAGTCCGAGTCTACTAGGCGAGTAAGCATCTGTGGAAACTGGAATAAACAGGCTCCTCTGTATCCTCTCTTACCTGTGACCCGGAATACCTGAACCTAAACCCAGAATGAAGTAGCATCATCATTAGTCATCAGTTCTTCTTTGTGCAGTGTTGACTTGATGAAATGGCGGTTCAGGCATACGTAGGTCGTGCAGTGACAGATGTTGGAATTGCCTCACAGCTGAATAGAGTCAATGAAAGCTTAGTTTACACTGGAGGCGGGAAACGGTTGATCTGTGAAGCCAGCAGTAGACTTCGAGTGAAGTACCAGAGCTGGCGTATCATTAATCAGGAGCTCCTTCTCTTCTACTAAGTGGGCAAACTAGTTCTCTGAGTTCTCATTAGAGCCGCGTATAGGACTGCGGTGGGTGGACGTACGTATGCCCCGCGTGGGGTGAGTAATGGAGTGAAGTCAGTCGCCGAAGCTACAACTACAGCTCATGCTCTGTGCGTGCATCCGCAGTGGAGTCTCTGGAGACCGAATGGATTTAATCAAATGCATTGGCAGGAATGATGCAGTGCCTGTGTGCCCTCTTCTGGCAGCTACCGTGGATCATGTGCCCGGGATTAGAACTGCCTTCCAGTTCAGGAAAAGTCTCGCAAAGAGACTTTCCCTGCTTTCCCGTGTGGTTTATGTATCCCCAGGCAAATTACATAGGTCCGGAATGTTTGTGGATTGGCATGAACTTATGATGAGTCAGCATCCTTTCATTCATCGTGAGTGGGCATAAGCTGTAAGCGCTCTAGTATATGTACTGGCAAGATAGATGACTCACGGCTGTCACAACTGTGAGACGCTGGCTTGAACAGGGGATTGGCATCGTTCCCGAATCTAGAACCTATTTGTTTTTTGATATGGTGATCTGGTGTGGGGATCACAGGTACGAATGAGGCAGACAGCCACAAAGGCTATGCCTCCATGACGGACCGAGGTCAGGTAGAGCCCGGGCAGAGTGCGGTGGCCCCATATGAACCAGGATCAGCTGCGCTGTGTGGTTTGATGAGTGGGACTGACCACAGATAAAAGACTGAATGTCCTGCTTGTGTGGAGGAAGTGGCCTGGGGGTGGCATTCCCAGAATCTTCCTCTGGGCTACTCATACGGAATCTCCTGTTCCTCCAGCCTGACAGCCTCTGGTCTGCCTGAAGGATATCATAAGTCATAGCACCGACCTATTTTAAAGATCTAGAGACTTGCTAAGTGCAACCTTCCGAAGATGTTGACCTGACGCGTAGTTCATAGTGCCTTACATAACATAATGAGGTTTCGTCGTGCCAGGGTCGATTCGGAAGCCGAAGCCAGACACTGAACTGAGAGTAGATCTTAGAGCAACAGCAGGAAGCCTGGAGCGAGGATGTATAGCTTAGAGTGCGGTCATAGCCGCTCTGCCCTGGCTGAAATCTGCCTCGTGTGGTTCAAGGCTGAGGCCTGCTCCGTCTCACTGCGGCCGGATGCACCATAATGCGTCCGGTCGGTGATGTTGGTGTGTGCCCCCTGTAAAGATGTGCCCCCTAAAATCATTAACTGATTGCCTTTGCTGGTATTGCTGGGAGTCACGTCAAGCGGTGTCTAAGACCAATATTGACTTCACCCAGGGGTCAAGGGTATTGTTTATCTTGAGGCAGAACAGCTTAAGCCGTGATGTATTTCGCAGTGTTTGTTCAGCCGGATTAGATAGGAGACCGTGCTACAGTGTGCGTCGGGCTAGATCCTCGCGCTTTCATTGAGCAAAGGTTCCTCTGGAGGAAGTTCACGGTCGAAACCCCACTTTCAGAGCCACTCATAAACATGCTTCGCACTGGCATAGGGTCATTACAGCCGGGGCCGAGCCGTGCGGGCAGACGGACTATTCGGCAGCCAGGCAGAATTCCAGTGTGGCTTAGCGGCTAAGACCTACATTCCACTCCCTGCATCCCCAGAGGACAGGCTTCTGTTCAACACAGAACACGGCAACATGGAGTTCTCATCTCGGGTCAGGCCAGGCAGGAGAATGAGCCTCTGAGATCTGGGTATAGGACCCGAACGTTTTTCAGTGAACCCCAGCTTTTAATAAACAAAGCTGGAGACCTGTTTGTGAATGGGTTAGGCTAGTGTGCTCGGCTATGTACAAGCTTGAGTGTGGTGACACAGACATAGCTAACAAGCGTTTGTGGACTTATGAAGTGAATCAGCGTGACCTTTCGTTTCACGCGTGTATGCAGATCTCCTCCTGGTTCTCCTGTATACAAGAACCTTATATGGTTACCAAGCACCTTACCTGCTGCAGTGCATCACTTTCCCTATTCTGCCTCCATTCAAACAATGAGAGCTCTGTTTACTAGTGGGAGCGTGTGGCCTGCTGTATTTAGCCAGATTAAACTGGTCATTGTAAACCCTGTCCCTCCCTGGGCAATCAGGTAACACATGCCTGGCTCTCGGCCCTGGGCTCTCGGCTCTGGCTAGTCCAGTAGGAGGGGCGGGTATGAGGCGCTTTCATGTTCGAGTTATTTTTGAATCCGTCTGTTGGATGTCCAAGTCTAGGCTTGCTTGTTCATGGTGCCATGGTGATGAGCAACCTGAAAACCAAAAGTGGACGGTTCTCTGAGTCTTGGCAATGTAATACCAGCAGGTTAGCAATGATAACGTCACCGGCCCATACAGGTCGGAAGTGTGGAGGTATGAGGTCCGACTACTTGGATTCGTATTGTCGTCCATTGGCTATATTCACATTTACGGCATTTAGCTGACGCTCTTATCCAGAGCGACTTACAAGGTTAATGATTACAGGTGGGCCAGTGTAGTGTTAGGAGTCTTGCCCAAGGACTCTTATTGGTGTAGCTCAGCATAGTCACCCAGACCGGGATTCGAACCCCAGTCTCCCACATGTAGAGGTGGCACCCTGAGTAGTGGTGTTACCCGCTGAGCTACACCAACCACTGGTGTAGTGGCTACATTTCCACATATTGCTCAGGTTATCACCGAAGGCTTTTAGGTGTAGGTAGGGTAGGATGGGAATGGATATGGGAGAAAACATCCCAGTGTAACTGGAGAATGCCATTAGCTTTATGACTCACAGCCACGTTTTCGGTCAAAGACCACAAAGTACAGTATTGCTAGCCCAGCTGGTGGCCTCAAACAGACGCGCTAATCTTTGCTTTGTGCCGAAGTTTCCATGTGTCAGCTTGTCCGGCTATAATGGAAGGATATCATAGCGCTAGCACAGAGGCACAGTTGGGTGCATGAGCTGTAGGTCGGGGCTAAAGGACGTAGGTGCTCCTTCTCTCAAAGAGTGGCCCGTGAGAGGGAGGGCTGAATGAATGGCAGATAGCCTTACTCTTTTCCACTTAAGTTACTAATTCCCTCGAGCGCTTGTACCCTATAGACCTCACAGGGTTTCCTTGGCTGCTTGCCATCCCCAGGCTCATTGAGAGTTCAGCACCAGCCTCTGCTGACGGTTTACGGGTGACGTGTTCCATCGTGGCAGATTTACGGTTTTGGGATGTGCGCTGAAGCACGCGCCTACGACTGTGTGATCAAACGCGACGAACGAAGCTAGCACGCCGAACAAACGTGTTACAGAACCCGGTCACTATGATTCAGCAGAGTATTGTTTCCGCACCTCCAAACCTCCCGTTCCCACCTCTCGCCTCCGGTTGCGCTGGGGAGGCTTTTCAGAGACTCGCAAATGAAGTTTCTGCATGGACCTTTCCCATTATGCTGCGCTTGGATTGGGTTTCCCGATGCAGGTGGTAATTTTCTCTGCTGAATGCTTCACACAAAGCAGAAATCCACCAGAACCGCAGCTCCGGTTTCACTCCGGTCCGCAGGAGGGCATGGCGAAAACTTTACGCTTCGGATAGCCGCGCTTATTAAAGCGGACTGAAACCGTACCGAAGCTAATCCAGCTAATTTGAGCACCGGTGAGGGCCAAGCCATGGCACATCATCTTAAGATTTTCTCAAGGGTGAGGTGGTGTTACTGCGCTCTTCCCGGGGCACGTCCAGCTTATGGAGTCACATTCCCTGTCCCCGGAATGCCAACCAGTCAAATTCTTTCCATCAAGTCGGGGGCTGTTCTCAGCACATTATCTTTGAAGCGGATCAGAAGATCATCCCTGAGTGGAGATCAAGCGTTTTCAGCATTCTACCTGGCCCCGATGGATTTGTTGTACACAAGGTGGTCTGGTGGGAGACTTTCAGGAATTTGATGAGCGTTCCTAGTGCTCTAGGAAAGACGAATGGGCAAACAGGGATGAAGTAGATGGGGAGATTAGCTCCTCTCAGGGGACCTTTTGGATCGAGCTCAAAGAAATGAACAGGCACAGTCAAATGAACGTTGGGATTTGAGAATGAGGATTTGAGGGATTCGGGAATTAACCGGCCTGGGTAGTGAAGGTTCAAGACCATCTTCTGGGATCAGCTGTGCATTCCGGAATGATGGAACTAGCAGCTTATGTCTTTCTATGTACAGTAGCTTGCTCTTGTGAAATGTGGCCTAGCTTTATTAGTATCATGGGAATACCATTGCTGAGATGGAAGATTTAGGGTTTGATGTCTTTGTTGTCTATCTGTCTGCCTGTCCCTGTTCATGTCTCACAACGCCCCCTCTGGTTACTTCAGGTCATAGCACAGCTCCACCCACTCCCACACCTGAGACCAATCTGTTACCCATTAGGACTTGTATTAAGACTCCTCTGTTTGGCCTGTTGCTTTGTGAGGTCTCTGTTTTCCCCCCTGGTGAAGCCTAGCCGTGTTTCCTTTCAGTTCTTGTTCTCTTTGTTTTGTAGTGTTTGTCTTCGTCTTCAGTTCTTCACCCTGGTTTTGTTTCTGCTTTCTATTTCTGGACATGTCTTTAGTAATACCCACCTGTGTTTTGACCCCTGTTACCCGGACTAGCACTTGCATCCCGCCTCAACCACCTCGTTACAGCGCCATAGTCAAAAGTCATGCCTTGTAGTCGTATTCCCTGCTAGCTGGGAACGTTCCCTGGCTAACGTTGCCGGCAGCTCAGTTTTAAAGAACATGTTTTAGTCTGTAAGGTCACATGCAACGCTGCAACGTTCCGAGGACGCTTAGGGAGCGTTGTCATGGCAACAGATTACGTTACATGACCTCAAAAGAAGAACATTCCCCGCGCAACATTCGGAAAACGTTGTATGGATGTTTACCGAGACCTGAGACGACACAACGGTGTTAGAGAACGTTCCCCTACCTTTAGAAAGAACACGGTGGAACCCAAAAGAAAGGCATGGAAGGAATGTAGCATGGTAATATCCTCAGAACGTTGATAGAACAGCACGTCTTTAGCTTGCACGTCTTCCTCTTGTTGAGAGATCTGGGAAGGAAGAGACGTTCCTATGCTGCTCAGTGGCGTTGTATAACCACCACATCTGCCTAGTTGTCAGATCTTTGGATCTTCTTGGGATCTTGTTTGCCAGATGGGTTGAAAATGGCAGATGTCTTAGCACGAGCCTCGCATGTGACACCAAGCTGAACTAGGGCCCAGTGCAAACACTATAATGGCTTTGAGCAAATTGCAGGGGCCTAGTCTGACAGTCCCGTGTTAGCATCAAACAGAGAGCAGATGGCAGCTGCATGGAGGGCAGCATCAGTTTCAAGTGTTTGCTGTACTCCCCGTTCCTGGCTATGACTCTGTTCCAGAGAGCCGTGGCCTTTGCTCGACGCTGGCCACATCACGTTTTCAAGCGTGTTCCCCATAGCGTTCTACTTAGTAGCCATTACAGAACGGCCCAAGGTGGATGAGTGTAGTGCACCATTCATTTTCTACCTTTCACTCAAACATTCATACAAACACTCAGTCTGTGAAATCAGATCCAGTGCTACACTCAGCATGTTCCTCTTTCTCTTCTCCGCAGGTCGGACTTCATGACAAGGCTCTCTGAGCTGAGAGAGTCAAGCCCGGACTCTGCTGACCCAGGCTCTGCTGAGCTTGCTTCCGGCACTGTTGAACCATTGGATAGAACGGCCCTCTGGAGAGCCCTCCTGTTGAGAAAGCCACCTGCCTCCGCCGAGGACCCAACAAGCCTCTTCCGGGTTCCCAACACCGCCGGGCCTGTAGGAGGAGCATCCGTGGAGCAAGAGGAGGGCCCTAACCAGAGAGGTTTAAGGAGCCGTCGCCATGCCTTCGTACGGGGTCATCATCAACAGCACGGCCAGCTGATGCGCGTAGGGTGCGTCCTGGGCACCTGCCAGGTGCAGAACCTCAGTCACCGCCTCTACCAGCTGATGGGCCAGACCGGACGCGAAGACTCCTCTCCTATGAACCCGCGCAGTCCACACAGCTACGGATGAGCTCCGGACCGACCCTGGCCTGAACTCCACCCCAGCAAGAACAGCGTTATTGACATCTGTCCTGCCTCTTTGTGTTTTTTGGCTAGTAGTGTAGAATTAGAAACTGTTGCAGCACTGCTTATCTTACCTGCTTGTGCCTTTTGCTTTTTTGGAGCATATACGGTGCCTTTTTTTGTTTTGGTCAGGAAGGATCTTATGTTACTGACACGGCTAGAACTCTTCTGCCCTCGTAAAGCCTGGACTTTCGCATTGGCATCGGATTGTCTTGAAAAAAACGTTTTTGGACATATGAGATAAAAAGAGCCTCACGTACTTTCCCTGCTCACCAAGTGCCATTCCGGACTCTCGGGCCTGCGGGACTAAACACCCACCAGCCTTCTGCCAACACCAGGCGGCCTCACTTAAGGCTGTTAACTTCTACACCAGTGATCAAACCGCCTAAGCCGTTAATGTGGATTGGATCCGGGAGTGCGATTGGATTTCTGTCAAAGCAATGCTGGTGCATTCCACAAGAGACTGGTCTGAACCCCTTTACCTCCTTCCTCCTCTCCCTCCCTCCCTCCTGACTTCCAAGGAGCCTTCCCATGGCAGCGCGGGAGAGTAATCACCGTGCCGAGGTAGATCCGACGCCATTGAATTCCAAGACCACCAGCAGTAGCGACCTCGGCAGCCTTACAATTCGAGCACTCTCAGACTTGATTGGTTCCAGAGCTGACGGGAGCAAAGCTCAGTAGTGAAAGTTTACACTAAGGTTTGGCTTTAGGTAATGGGTCATTATTCGACCATGCCATAGCCTGTATATAAATAGCAAGGCCTGTCCGGTAACACACGTACCGAGCTGAAGTGGCCCTCACATTAGCCGTAAAACAGTGAGGGCCGCCTAATGAGGGGGCTATAATCCCCTCAGTTCTTTCCCACTAGGATAACTCCACAGTCCAGCTGGGGTTAGCTCCATAAACAAAGGGAAGGCCTTTTCCCAAAACCTTTCCTGACAGGTCATTAAACCAAGCATGTGTGCACCCATGCAGCGAATCAACTCCTGTGCAACCTGCACACGGGCACCAGCATGGGTGAAAGGGTTCCTGGCACTTAGTCGCCAATACATCACAAATGAAAGTCTGTAAAACAGAAACACGGCCTTTACTAGCATGCCCCGCCCCCTTTTATATGGAGAACCGTATTCAGAGCAGCCTCTATTGTTGCACTAATTAAAGATTATAAAATTATAGCTCCGCCAAAATTTCAGCCGAGAGCGCACCATGTCTGTCAGAGCCGTGCCATGCCATATATGCCCCAGTAAGGCTTTATAACTGCTCGGAGTGTATTTTAAGGATTCCCTTTTCTCGTAATGATCGTGTCTGAATTCGTGGGCGGCTGCCGTGCCCCAGAAATACCCCTGCCAGTGCCATTCGGGCGTACAAACCAAAAAAAAAAGAAAAGAAAGAAAACACAGATCTGAAAATAGCCAGGGGCTGATGCCGTGGCTGGCCTTTGTTTAAATAAACACATAGCTGAACGTCTTAAGCCACGTGAAACGTTCCGTATGTGTAATCCTTCAGGAAGTAATCGGAGGAATTATCTCCAATCCAAACGCAGCACACCAAATAACCCAGGCCTGGAGCGCTCGGAGAGTATTATGGTGGCTGTCCAATGAAAAACATGTATCCCATTTAACTCGACGTGTTTGTCTGTGAGTGGAACCTCGGGTTATGCAACCAGACTAGAATGCATCTTGAGCAATGTGCTACTGAAACTGCTTAAAGCCCAACTGGTACTGACCTCAAAAGGCTAAACCCACATACTATAGTGCACATACAGTGAGAGGACACAAGCAGGCTTATCTGGCGTGCTTACAGTGCAAACGTGCACTTCCAAATATCAGCCAAATTTAGAATGTGCATAAATCCATACCTCCATATTGGCTACTTCGAAAATACTGAATTTTTGTCCATGTTAACTTCTAAGCATCATTTGATCCCCTGAGCTGATGTTTACACTGTGTGGAAGTCTCATGACGAATGGACCCACAGAAATGGCCCAAAACGGCTCGGGAAGAACTCTGGTTCCATTGACTTCCATTAAAGCTCAGTGAGGTTTTTGGCCTCTCCTGTAAAGTTCCCTTTCGGAGATACTAGTTTTCCTTTGGACGGCGGCGAGATATGCTCTCCTCCTTCTTTCTCACAGTGCATGTTACATGGTCAGTCCAGTTTGGCCCACTTAGGTAATCTAGCTCACCAGCCATCACACCATTCGTTCGTAACCATTCCAGACGGCGGAGAATTGACCAAAACCTGACAATACTTGACACGTAGTATTCGCTTGATTTGCATCATACTGTAATTTACTCTCTTTCTATCGATTATTATTATTATTATTACTATGATTATTACTATATGTGGAATCACGTCGACCAGTGCTGCCTAACCTGATTGTGTATCTTGGAAAAGGGGTGCCCTTTTTTTTTTTTTTCCCTACTACTTTCCTCTCTAGCTCTTTGATGATCCTCTGAAGGCCTTGCTATGGCTGTAATCCCCCTGCCTCTGTGTGCTTTAGGGCTGATCTGCACACGGAGCGGCGTTTCCTCTGCTGTAATCAGTGCTATCCATGTCTCGTGATCATTAAAGTGCTTTTAAAATGCTGAGGTGAATCTCTGTACTTCTTAAAGAGCTTACCACAAGCCCTAATCGGCCCTGTGTGCGCGCCCGGCGCGGATCTCCTTTCCTTCCTTTGTTTTTTTTTTTGTTTTGTTGTTGTTGTGTTTATGCTCTGTTTATTTATTTTGCTGTACTTGCTGTAAAACTCGTGGTGAAATGAGGTTTTAGCGTAATCACTGCGTCACTGCCTGACCCCGGTCGTTCCCCCTGTACGTCTGTGTTTGTGTGAAAACGGGGCCCGCCTCTGGCTGCGGCTTACGTTTGGGACCTTTGCCCTTCCGGTAAAGCCTCCATCCTTGAACCGGCGGGGAGAAACACGTTGCCTCCGTTTCTCCCGGCTGCTGCTGACTGCTAGTTTCCTGTGACCTTCCTGTTAGCCATGTGAATCTGTGAGGGACCTCTGAAGGTCACGAATGATTTCCGCTGGAGACGTTTTTGAGCGTGCTCCTAGGTAGAGCCTTCGGCCGCACGGGCCTTGGCTAACCGCACTCCAGACTAACATTTCGCCCCCTTATTACTAAAGGTCAGTTGGTGTTTTAACCACAACACGAAGCACTTTATAGCAGGAGTCTCTTCTTCTTTTTTTTTTTCTTTTTTTTTTTGGTTAAATGTCTTAACTTGAAACTCAGATGATGTGACTACATTCTGATCTATGAAACTTGAGTGTTGTGTTGAGTAGCCTCTGTATGAATGTATTATAAAGGATGTTAGTGAACTAAGTTAAGAGAACCGTGCTGAAAGGACTCACTACCATGTGCCTGTACACTTGTGTGAATATTATTAGTTCTGCTATTTAAGAGCTGTATTTATGTATTTGTATGTTACCAAAGACTTATTTATCACCTGCGATTTTCTCGGAGGGCCCCCCTGGGGCCGGAGAGCCGGAGAGTAGAGCGTTCTTGAAGAAGGCCCTCCGTGTAGTTACAGTGTGTTCTACTTCATAATGTTCTTCTTTCTATGTGAAATAAAGCACTGTGCTGTAGTACGATGACACATAACGTCTCCCTCTCATTTACATCAGCGTGTTTGTCTGTGAGTGGAACCTCGGGCGATGCAACCAGACTGCACTGAAACGACTTGAACCCTAAACTGTACTGGCCTCTAAAGGATAAACCCACATACCTGAGTGCACATACAGTGAGAGGACACAAGTAGACTTACCTGGTGTGCTTACAGAACAAGCTTCATATTTATACATACATGCCTACATATGGGCTACTTCATTAAACCACCTGTCCTACCAGCCCCACTGATCATATAGGAGCACTCTGTGGTACTACAGGTACAGACTGTAGTCCATCTGTGTCTTTGTGTACTCTATTACCCTGTTCTTCAATGGTCAGGACCCCCACAGGACCACCACAGAGCAGGCAGTATGTGGGTGGTGGACCATTCTCAGCACTGCAGTGACACTGACACGGTGGTGGTGTGTTAGTGGGTGTGGTGGTAGTGTAAGTGGATCAGACACAGCAGTGCTGCTGGAGGGTTTAGACACTGTGTCCACTCACTGTCCACTCTATCAGACACTCCTACCTTGCTGGTCCAACTTGTAGATGGACAGTCAGAGACGATAGCTCATCTGCTGCTGCACTGTGCAGTGTTGGTCATCCTCTAGTCCTTCATCAGTGGTCACAGGACGCTGCCCACATGATGCTACCCACAGGACACTACCCAAAGGACGCTGCCCACAGGACACTGCCCACAGGACACTGTTGGGTGAATAGTTTGGATTGGTGGACGATTCTCAGTCCAGCAGTGACACTGACGTGGTGGGGGTGGTGTGTTAGTGTGTGTTGTGGTGTGAGTGGATCAGGCACAGCAGTGCTGCTGGACACCTCAGTGTCACTGCTGGACTGAGAATCGTCCACCAACCAACGTTAGCGTCCTGTGGGCAGCGTCCTGTGGGCAGCGTCCTGTAGGCAGCCTTCTGTGGGCAGCGTCCTGTGATCACTGATGAAGGACTAGAGGTTGCCCAACA
>JAMWET010007579.1:7500-15000 GCA_024036415.1 Prochilodus magdalenae | reverse complement strand
GCTCTTACCTGCTAACTGAACCTTCACACTCTGCTCTTACTGGTGCAATGTGCAATTAATGAAGATTGGCCACCAGGCTGGTCCAGTTTAGCCATGAGACCTCCAACACTAAAATGACAGGTGTTTCAGTTTCATTGTCCAACCCCTGTATAGGCTCCATAATTACCTGGAATAAACCATATTTACATTAACATGCCATAAAGGCTGACATTAGAAACCTTTGCCTTCATCTCTGAGATATTCATGTTCATACGTTGGCATGTCAGCATGCTATTCCAAGCAGCTCATGATGAAGTTGCTTCAGAATGCCCGGAGCGTATAAAGCTGTTTGGAGGTTAACACGGCTGTAAAGCCGTTTACAGTACGGGACTGAATGGGGAAGTTTGAGGACCCCTCGTTAAAGCTGTCCGTTTAGGTAGCGAGGTTAATATATACACGGAGCTGACTTTAAAACCACACATGGACGATTCCTAACGCGTACCGAATTAATCAACCCCTCAGTCCACTCAGGGTTTAGTGCGTTTTAGTGCGAGTAAGTGTAATGTGTTAGTGTACTGTAAGTAGCGTGTTGGTGTACAGTAACTCAGTAAGTGTAATGCGTTAGTGTGCTGTAAGTACTGTGTTGGTGTACAGTAACTCAGTAAGTGTAATGTGTTAGTGAGTGTGTTGCTGTAAGTAGTTGTGATGGTTAGTACAGTAACTCAGTAAGTGTAATGCGTTAGTGTGCTGTAAGTAGTGTGGTGTTACAGTGACTCAGTAAGTGTAACTCAGTAAGTGTAATGTTGTTAGTGTGTAACTGTAAGTAGTGTGTTGGTGTTGTACAGTAACTCAGTAAGTGTAATGTGTTAGTGTGCTGTAAGTAGTGTGTTGGTGTACGAGTAACTCAGTAAGTGTAATGCGTAGTTGTGCTGTAAGTAGTGTGGTTGGTGTACAGTAACTCAGTAAGTGTAATGTGTTAGTGTACTGTAAGTAGTGTGTTGGTGTACAGTAACCTCAGTAAGTGTAATGTGTTAGTGTGCTGTAAAGTAGTGTGTTGGTGTACAGTAACTCAGTAAGTGTAATGTTGTTAGTGTACTGTAAGTAGCGTGTCGGTGGTACAGTAACTCAGTAAGTGTAATGCGTTTAGTGTGCTGTAAGTAGTGTTTTGGTGTACAGTAACTCAAGTAAGTGTAATGCGTTAGTGTGCTGTAAGTAGTGTGTTGGTGTACAGTAACTCAGTAAGTGTAATGCGTTAGTGTACTGTAAGTGTAGTGTGTCGGTGTAGCAGTAACTCAGTAAGTGTAATGCTTTTTAGTGTACTGTAAGTATGTGTGTTGGTGTACAGTAACTCAGTAAGTGTAATGTGTTAGGTGTGCTGTAAGTAGTGTTGTGTTGGTGTACAGTAACTCAGTAAGTGTAATGTGTTAGTGTGCTGTAAGTAGTGTGTTGGTGTACAGTAACTCAGTAAGTGTAATGTGTTAGTGTGCTGTAAGTAGTGTGTTGGTGTACAGTAAATCAGTAAGTGTAATGTGTTAGTGTACTGTAAGTAGCGTGTTGGTGTACAGTAACTCAGTAAGTGTAATGTGTTAGTGTACTGTAAGTAGTGTGTCGGTGGTACAGTAAACTCAGTAGTGTGTAATGCGTTAGTGTACTGTAAGTAGTGTGTTGGTGTACAGTAACTCAGTAGTGTAATGTGTTAGTGTGCTGTAAGTAGTGTGTTGGTGTAGCAGTAAGTGTAAGTGTTGTTAGTGTTACTGTAAGGTAGTCAGTAATTGTAAGTGTAATGTGTTAGTGTGCTGTAAGTAGTGTGTTGGTGTACAGTAACTCAGTAAGTGTAATGTGTTAGTGTGCTGTAAGTAGTGTGTTGGTGTACAGTAACTCAGTAAGTGTAATGCGTTAGTGTGCTGTAAGTAGCGCGTTGATGTACAGTAACTCAGTGAGTGAAGGACTGCTAAGTTGAAGACTGGCATTGGAAGACCAATAAGACCTGCAGGAGGATTTAGCAGGCATGGGAATAGCGATGCGCCGTCTCACTTTGCAGTATTGTAAGACAAACACCTTCTACATGGAGGGGTCAGATGTTAGCTTCAACTGTGATCCCTTCAACAAAGTCAACATCTAAAGTTTGCAACACAAGACTTAAGAGACGTTGTGAAATCAGGTGCCGCGATCTGATGAAACCAAAAACCTCTGGCTCCTTGGCTATAATCACAAAACATCTGCCTGGAGAGCCGTGTTAATAAGAGGACACCTTGCCAGCATGGAGGCGGAACCATTATGCTTTGGGGCTTCGTGGCAGTCAGTGGCACAGGATATGTTGTGGTGATAGAGGGAAGCAGCCATTGTAAATATTGTGCGACTGCCAGCGGAGTTGACGCAATATAATCAACAAACCCTGGAGGTTAGTACTCCTCGGTCAATGAAGACACTGAAGAAGAGGCTGAATAACACAACGAGTCAAAACACACATTAAAGGAACGATATGTAATTCTGACAGCAAGTGTTATAAAGGGCTACTACAGTCCAAATTCTAAATATTGGAGGGAGATGTCTGTTGCCTCCTCCCCAGACTTAAATTCCCATGGGTTGCCAGATTGAGATAAGCATGACGTTGACAATGGCAAGCAAAGATGAGTCATGCAGTGTAAGCCGATCAGCTAATGCAAATGTTTGCCATGTTTTCACTGTTTGCCTGATCCTCCAGCAGAACTGATAGCAGTGAATGTTAGCATAGCGGCATTAGCCAGCGCTAATTGAGATCACTTCACCAACTGTATCTTAAATACCCGCTCATTAATCACCCAGCTGTACACGGGTGAATGCGAATATCGAATTCTGAAATCAATTGAAAGCCTATCCGTACTATTAGCAGTGACGCATTAGTCCAGGCTCTCTGACCTTTACCTGAAGCTCAGTGTTTACCTGGCCAGGAGAAAATGAGCTAACAGAAGGAACATTGCCTTTGTTGATATCTCAGGTAATTTACCTGCTTACATGGACGCTGCAATTGCCTGCCTATTTGTTTCATATCTGGCAACCCCGGGAGATAGGCAGAGGGCAGGATCACAGAACACACGAGATGGGAATAACACAGCATAGCATATTGGCTGTAGCATTGTTGTTGGAGGAGCCAGTATTTAAACTTAGCATGCTACCTTCATTTCTGATGACATGTGGTGGTCATTTGAGGATTTAGGGCAGTGAGTATGTTACATACAGTGAGTATGTTACATATTGCTCCTTTAAACACTTTCAAGATAGGGAAGAATTTGACCTGAGCATTATAGAAAAACTGAGGGGCAGCATTTAGAGGCTGTGATTTCAGCTGAAGAACTGGAGGGGGGTAAAGGATGGGGGGTGGGTGGTGCTTAAACTTATACACAACATGGGTACATGGCATATTTTTAATTAAATAATAATATGCTGTAATCTGACTATATACGGTAATCGTCCTGGCTGGTAAGGTCGTCCTGTTGTGTGTGCTTTCCATTCTGATTAGCGTTGTTGTGTTGGTAGCATCCTTTGCTAGTGAATCATCCTTTGCTCAGAGTAGAGTACAAAATCAAGCAGCTGTGGGGGAGGGGCAGCTTGTCCAACATGCCAATCGTCCCGTTTGAGGACATTCAGTGAGCTGCCCTCCATGAGTCATGCTGTTAGTGCAGCACCATTGCACCAGGCAGGACTACATGCACACAGACCGTTACCACGACTGTCCTTAACACCACATCAACGACACCAAGGACTGGAACGGTGTCGTGCCAGACTGTTAGAGTGACTCAGAATGCCCGTCTTCTGAACGTTCACTGATGGCATCACTGCTTCCCTGGATCTCAGGAGCTACAAGCGCATGACGTAGTCGCACCAACACACAGGTTGGGCCTACAGTGTGCAGTCATCGCTTTTGTCTTGGTAGAGACAACCAACAAAGCCGTCCAGAAGACCTGGTGTCACTCCACCTTCACCCCTACTCCGTGCCAGACTGTCATGGAGTGACTCCGAATGGCAGTGGGTCATCTTCAGTGACAAGTCCCGCTGTAGTCTTGGTGGAGACGACCAGCGAATCCGTGTGTGGAGGCACCGTGGTCAGCACCAAGTTGAACGGTTTGGTGTCACACACACATCCAGAAGGCTTGGGGTCCCTCCATCTTCACCCCTACCGCACCATCTGCAGGAACTGTGTGAGGATATTCAAGCTGCATGGGATGGATTATCACAGGACACCATTAGGAACCTCTACAACTCCATACCGAGACGTCTGGCATGTTGGGTTATCACTCCATACTGAGAGACAGTACTTCTGTGTGTGTAGCTCTATAAATATTCTCCATATCAGCCTAAATGTATCATCAGTTATTGATCCTGGTGACCTTTATCTTCCTTCCCAACAGCCCTGCACCCCCACACCTCCATCTGGGTGCAGCTGTTCTTTTAATGCTGAATGTGTATACAGTTATTACATATGTAGGTAGCATTTGCAGAAATCCCTCATATTCAGGTTTATGGCTTGCAGACTTGGTGGTAGCCTGGTCACCATTCGACCAGGGGGGCTCAAACCTTCACATTCAACTGTAAAACCATATGTGCTGACCCCCATCTGGCCCCTGGACGTCAAACCAAAAAAAGCCATGGGGGCTCATCATAGCCCGTGCATTCCCCCACAGCGGAACCACCGGTGTTAAATTAGCATCGGCTCTGGTCTCCAGTGGGCACTGCGTCGTTAGACTGGTCTCCAGTGCACATGGTGGGTTCTAAATTAGCACTGATGACTGTTAGGACGCTGGGATATAGCTGGAATTGTGCTCGACGGCCCTTTGATGTAGATTTTATGCAATGTGCTGTGTATATCAAATTTCATGTGACGTCGTTCGTTTAGCCTAAATCCAAACCTGTCTGAATCAGACTCTAGCAAACCACCAGGAACAGGCAGTCCTTCAAACACGCACAGCGCAGCTGCCCAAGCACTGTGTAAACCACAGCATAAGTGTCAGCGGAGTAGCTGAGTCATTTGACCCCGCGTCCCTCCAGTCAGCTGACTCTCTTCACGCAAGTTCGGTAGCAATGTCAAGCCGGGGTTGCATCATTCCAGAAAGCCTCGCCATTGTGCTGTCGGCTTAATCTCAACACAGACTCCCCCGGTAACAGGACACCCTTCATTATACTGCATTTACAAGAAAAGGAAACACAATGGAGGTCTCATGACCTTTGTCATTTCCAAATAGATCATGGGCAGATCCATGTGCCTCAAACATTTAGCCACAGTGTCCCTGCTGCCTGTGCCAGGGTCCTAACAGGGGACCAGGCCTTTACCCGTCTTTAATAGCCCAGACTGTATGTGCTGAGGGCAGCAGAGGGGCACAGAAGTGGTCGCTGTGTCCAGCCAACAGCAGACAGGTGAGAGCAGAAGCATGTCCTGCAAGTGCTTTGTTTGTGTTTCTATGAGACAGAGCAGCGCTACCAAGGAGACATTTACATTTAAGGTGTTTAGCAGATGCTCTTATCCAGAGCGACTTAGAACCGTGCTCAGTGCTCTGTTGGATAATGGTACCCAGCTAGGTTAAGAAGGGTAGAGTCTAAAACTCACCATGAGCTCAGACACTGCCCAAACAAGAGCCAGTGCTGATACCTAGAGAGATCAATACACAGACATATATAGAGCAAAAAGTGCACTACCTGGCAACCCCAGCCCAGCACTCATACCTATAGAGAAGAAAGGCCATTATGAATGTAAGTGCAACACAAGTACATACACATATAACTTACACATCTACTAGAGCTCACTCACTTCAGTGCATTACGACGAGATTGTAGATAGATAGATAGATAAATAGATAGATAGATAGATAGATAGATAGATAGATAGATAGATAGATAGATAGATAGATAGATAGATACTTTATTGATCCCAGAGGGAAATTCAAGGTGGGTCTTCAGTCTGCGTTTGAAGACCGCGAGAAACTCCCCTATTCGGACACCCAGTGGGAGTTCATTCCACCATCTGGAAGCCAGAACAGAGAAGAGTCTGGACGCTTGTCCTCCATGAGTCTTCAGGGATGGTGGGTCGAGTCAAGCTGTGCTTGAAGCTCGAAGGGCTCGAGGTACAGCTCGACTCTTCACCATTGCCATAAGGTAGGGAGGCGCTGGTCCATTCTTGGCTTTGTAGGTGAGCAACAGGAAGCCAGTGAAGGTAGGGCAGCAGTGGAGTGACATGGGTGAACATGGTAAGACTGACGATGAGTTGAGCTGCAGTGTTCTGGACCAGTTGGAAGGGCCTCATGGCCCGTAGAGGAAGACCAGCCAGGAGCGAGTTGCATTAGTCTAACCTCTAAATGACCAGAGACTGGACGAGTAGCTGGGTGGCCTCCTAAGAGAGGTAGGGTCGAATCCTCCAGATGTTGTAGAGGAGGAATCTGCATGACCGAGTCAGGTTCGCTATATGAGCTGAGAACGAGAACTGGCCATCCAGAATCACTCCAAGGCTTCTTGCATCCTCAGTCGGGATGGCAAGAGCACGGTGTGGACCTGTAGAGACGGGTCCTCAGTCTGCATTTGAAGACCGCGAGAGACTCCACTGTTTGGACAGCCAGTGGGAGTTCATTCCACCATCTGGAAGCCAGGACAGAGAAGAGTCTGGACGCTTGTCCTCCATGTGTCTTCAGGCATGGCGGGTCGAGTCGAGCTGTGCTTGAAGCTCGAAGGGCTCGAGGTACAGATCGACTCTTCACCATTGCCATAAGGTAGAGAGGCACTGGTCCATTTTAAATCTGAAGCAGGCAGCAACAGGAAGCCAGTGAAGGGAGCGCAGCAGTGGAGTGATGTGGGTGAAGCCCAGGAGCGAGTTGCAGTAGTCTAGCCTCTAAATGACCAGAGACTGGACAAGTAGCTGGGTGGCCTCCTGAGAGAGGAAGGGTCGTATCCTCCGGATGTTGTAGAGGAGAAATCTGCATGACCGAGTCAGGTTCGCTATATGAGCTGAGAACGAGAACTGGCCATCCAGAATCACTCCAAGACTTCTTGCATCCTCAGTCGGGATGGCAAGAGCACGGTGTGGACCTGTAGTGATGAACGGCAGCTCAGTCTTGCTGGGATTGAGCTTAGGGTGGACTTCTAACACCCTCAGTGGTGGAGTAGAACAGGTGCACAAGCAGCCTGCAGTTTAGGCCTGGTGATGAAGAAGGCCAGCAGCTCATGACCACGGTTAAAAACAGCTCACATCGTGTAGCAGTGCTTCTCCACCCTGGCCCTGGAGTAGGGTGGCCACGCGTCTGGTTTTAGGCCGGACAGTTCGCTCTTTCAACTGCCAGTCTTCTGATGGACACCCATTAGTCCTCTTTTAGGGATGAGCCAACAATATCATGTGTGCTATTGGATTAACGAGGTCATGGGACGCTGTGACTCGCCTACAGGCTAACCGCCGGTCAGCCCTCTAAATGCCAGTCAGTTACTAAGCTCCCGTCTGACTGCCCTCCATTCCACAAGACTGGGGGAGTGGAGCAATCATGTCTGTGTTATATCGGCTAGGTT
>JAMWET010007579.1:0-2500 GCA_024036415.1 Prochilodus magdalenae | reverse complement strand
ATACTTACTTAACACAGTGTGCTTGATCATGTGGAGCAGGCCTCCAAATCATGTGTGTGTGTGTATGGACGTTTGTGGAAACCATCTGAGTCTGCATCTGAAAACGTCTTCCAAACTACAACCCAGACACCTCCTACGTAACCACAACCCACGCCATATTGGAGGGGAGGCTGCCAGGTCAAAGCGTCTGGCCTGAGCCGAGGACCAGAAAAACTCAAGCCAGACGTGTAACCAGTGACACCAAAACAAAGCTTTTTGCCAACATACATACCAAAGCATGAGTTTTATCATAGACACAGAGAGCCCATGATTTCATCCCCAGATACGCAGTATGGTGTGTGGATCTGTGTGCTACTGTGGGGTACGGTTTTATTTCCTCACTTATTCTCGGGACAGCTTGGTTTGGATACACCATCCAATCCCCCCCCCCCCTCCCCCAAAAATTTAGAGGAATGGCTGCACCCAGAAGGAGGTGTGTGGGAGCGCGGTGCTGTTGGAAGGAAGATAAAGGCTTGTGACCATGGTATACAATGGATGATCAATATAGGACTGCTATAGTTGGGTATTATTTATTGAGGCTATACAGAAGTCTGTCTCTCTCAGTATGGCGTCGGGCCGACGCCATGTTTCTGATCAAACGCAACATGTCCAGATGTCTGGGGATTGGAGGTTTACCATTCATAGTCACTCTGGAGTGTGTAGATGTGTACACGTGGTGGTGTGGGGGGAGGCTGACTCCGACAGACCTCTGTGCAGCCTTCACAACCCTCTGCAGTAGAGCTTTCCTGTCTGCAGACACAGGGGCAGCCGTTCCAGAGCATGCTTTCCATGCCACACATTTAGATTAAGCTGGAGCATCTAGGATGCTCTCCACCCATGGGTGTCCTGTTAAAAATCCCTATCCTATGCATCTCGACAATATTCGTCCTCCATACTACCAGTGTCCTGCGCAGAATGTGACACCAGGCCATTCTACAGATTTGTTGATGTGATGACTGCTACCATTTCAGAGTCACTCCATGACGGATCCGTGGCTACGAGACACCGATTGCAGTCTTTTGGTGTCGTCGTTGGCGTGGCGTTTGTTTTCGTAAGCGGGCAGGCGATGTTCTGGTCTCTGCATGCATGTAAGTCCTCGGCAATGGGTGCTATGGCACTAACAGTGAACGTACGGTCAGGGAACGGCATAGCTTGCTTTTACCTGAATGTCCTCACTCCAAAGAACCTTGCAGTGTATGCAGCAATAATGGCAGTGTCCACCTGCTATACCTCATCATGCGCTCCTACGCTGAGCTTTAGCAATTGAATCAGACCGCGATTAGATCTTACGATCGTCAAACCCTACCCAACCAAGTTTTCCATTCCCATCTGGGTTGATTCCTTCTGTGTAGGTGCAACTTTTTCTTTGGATGATGCAGTGTTACATACAAGAACCTGACTGCCTCCGCTAGAACAGCCTCACCCCGCCACGGTTGCGACTCTTCCAACAGGAGCGAATTGATCCAAGGGAGACAGAATATGGTTTCACTGGACCTCAGAACTGACCTAAACCACTGTGGGGATTAACTGAGGAGGAGAGCGCTGGACCTCAGAATGCTGAAAGCGCATTTTTAGGAGAGGTTTATGCTCATGGATGGAAATGGTCCCAGATTTTTGGCTCCGCAGTATGTCTCCCCAGCTTTACATTAGAGAGGACTCAGGACTGCTATCTTTACAAAGATCACACTGCACTAATAAATCGCAACGTGGTGTCAAACAACGCTGGCGTAAATGTTCTTTATGATAGAAGAATGACGTGTCTATGATTGACACACAGATTTATCTCTCACACAGTGTTGGACCTCCAGAATATCAAGCAGCCACTCGTCTTATCTGCAAAGCAGCCACGGTGCGGCTGCATGGAGCCCACCTGACTTCCCACTAGCCCTAATCAGTCGTCTCAGTCTACAAACAAACAGAGCATGTGATATACATAGTCCTTTACGACAGAGAAAGGAAGTCCATACAGCCCACGCTGAACAGATGTGCGGATAACATCTATTGATCAACACCTGAAGTTAAAGGTTGGAGAGTCTGTTGAAGATCACCTTCTACCTATGGTCCGTTTTGCTCATGGTTAACTCGGGTGTGCCAATATTTGTGAAGGGCGTCGCCTAATGTTCTGGCCTGTTCCAAAATGGCGCGCACACTACTTCATACAGCTGTATAAAGCGCGTTCACCTGCCTTGTGCGAAGTCACCCCACGCCATGGGTCAGGCTACACCCCCCCGATGGCCGTTGGGGCTAGATGAGGGGGGTTTGGTACGGTACTGCATGCTGGAATCCAGTCTGGCGTGGTCATTTCCTAATTATAAGGTGCCAAGAGAAGCTAGAGACGCCAGTTACCACGTCTTCCCTAGGTAAACTAATCATGAAAGGCTGCGCAAGTGTGACATTCTCACTGTGGATTGGTTGGTCGTCTCCACCAGACAAAAGCGGGACTCGTCACTCAGATGACCGC
>JAMWET010007578.1:10000-29580 GCA_024036415.1 Prochilodus magdalenae | reverse complement strand
GGGAAAGAGGAAAAAGGGAGGGGGGAGAGAAGGAAGGAAGAAAGGAGGGGGGGGAAGGAAGGGGAGGGAAGGGAGAAGGAAAGGGGAGAGGAGGGGGAAAGAGGAGAGAGGGAAGGAGGGGGAAGGAAAAAGGAGAGGAGGAGAAGAAGAAGGAAGAGGGGAGAGAAAGGAAAGGAGAAGAGGAAGAAGGAGAGGAAGGGACAGTGTGAGATGAGATGATAAGTAATGGACAAAAGGAAGAGGAGGAGGGAGGAGATGGGAGAGAACGGCAAAGTGATACAGTTAGACTAAAGATGCATGGAGTGGTCCGATGCGGATGTGAGAAGAGAGTCTACCTCGAGGGAACCCCTGCTCCCGCTCCGCAGCTTCCTCCTGCAGAAGCTAACACACCACACAAACAAAAAAGACACACACACGCACACACACACGCAGGTTAAACCCCGGTGTCAGGGTGCACTGTTCTACTGCAGTGATAGAGCATCACCGTCCTGTTTCGTTAATCATGCTGACACAGGATTAGCTTCAGACACCAGTAACGGTGCACATGAATCAAGGAACCGTGATCTAAAGGTGCACACTGACCGGTACCGTCACCACATACACCTCCTGAAGTACTGTCTGCTCCATCAGCTCCACTGACCGTACAGGACACTCTGTAGGTGTACAGGTCCAGACTGTAGTCCATCTGTTTCTCTGTGTACTGTATTACCCTGTTCTTCATGGCAGGACCGCCACAAGGACCCCACAGAGTAAGAGAGTAGTATGTGGTGGAGGATCCATTCTCAGCACTGCCTGGTGTGTTGTGTTATTGTAGCTACTCATTATGTGAGCTCACTCCCCTACCTGTAGCGTGTCTCTGTGCTCCTGCAGTACGGTGACATCGACGTTGCGGTCATGGATGTTGACCATGTAGCGCTGGCTCTCAGCCCGAGCCAACCACAGCAGCAGTGAGTGCAGCGTCTCGTGGAACTCCTGAGGGGTCAAGTGAGGCCACAGGTGGGTCAGTAAAGGCCAGGACATATGAGATGCACACAGGGTTTGTTCTAAACCTCACACAGATTCTTCCGAACCGACACTGAACTGATTCCTGAAGCCCAAAATAACTCCCAGCGTTTTACAGAACCTACTCATAAAGGGCTTTGAAATAGCCCCGCCCCTTTTGCCTTAATGCAGCATAATGACATCGTCTTTAGGAGTTTCAGACTTTTCCAAGATGCCTGAGGAACACACCAATGTCCTTAACCATCAGCCTCCCTGTCCAGGGAAGCATATAGGGATAAATCCCGGAGATCATAAACACCACACCACCTCACCTGACCCTGCAGGAGCGCCTGATGCAGCTGGTGTTCCCAACCGTCCAGAGCAGCACAGGCATGGGTCCATTTCTGGTTGGCCACCTGGAGCCCCTCCCTCAGCTCCTGGAGCTCCGCCCTCTCTTCCCACTGGATGTCTTGTCCACTCAGGTTCACACCGATCATCAGGGACTTGTAGATGCTGAACGTCCTCTGCATCTCCTAAGTGGAGAACAGCAAAGCAGATTTGGAATTGGCTTTTTTATTGATCATTATGATTATAATCAATAATCAATAATCAATCATAGGGTCATGAAATATATGTCAAGTACTTTATATTACACAGTCGAGTCACATTATTATGACCACCAGCTGATATCCAGAGTAACCGCTGTGTGACAGCAACTAGACGAGCTGGGGGAACAAGTCCTGGTCATGCTCCTCCAACCAATGTCAGATTGGCAGATTCGGGCACACTGCCAGCCTTGGCCCGAAAGCCAGTAATCACCTCTTAGCAGCTCCGACAAACCGCCCCCTGTACCCCCGACACCAGTGAGAGATGTGCAGGCAGACAGCCCGTCTCACACCCTGTATACCCACCATGCCAGCTCATGACACGTGACTTCCTTCATGAGCTACGTGGTGCCGCCATCGCAAGTAGAAAGTGGTCATAATAATGTGACTCTGCGGCGGATATGTTATTCACCTTGAGTTTGTGGATGCTGCTCTCCATGTCTCTGATGCTGCTGGGTAATTCGGCTCTCCGCAGCGCCTCCAGTTCGGACAGCACTCCCTTCAGCCAGGCTGTGACCTCAGTGAGGTCAGAGGTCAGCTTGTGCTGTTGCTGCTGGTCGGCAAACTCCCGGGCCTGTAGCAGCTCCCAGCGCTCAATCACACCTAGGGCAGAAAGGTCAGAGGTCAGCTCATTCAGGCTATGCTGATGCTGTTCCTGCTTTCCTGAAAACTCCTGCGCTGGTTCTGGGTAGCTGTGGATATCCTTATCCGATGCCTCTCAGGTGGGTCTGATCTACTCCTCAGAGCTCTTCAACTCTGAAAGCTGATCACTTGTAATGAAAATCTTTGGAGGGGCACGTTCACAAGGGGTCCCACTCGGACCCCGCTGCATGCGTCAGAGTCCTACCTGTCTGCTTGTCTGTAGAGGACAGTGCGGTGAGGCCCTGGTCCTCCAGCAGCTCCTCGTCACTCAAGATAAGCTTGACCCGCTTCACGTTATCTATGCTCTCCGTGCACTCAGACATCAGCTTAGCCTGCACAAACACACGCACCAACACACACACACACACATACAGACACACACACACACACACACACACACACACACGAACATACACACACACACACACACAAACACAAGCAGCATAACATCAGTTTACCTGTGTCCTCTGAGAGACGATACCTGCATGTTCTGCACAACGAGACATTCTGTACTGCAAACAACTAACTGATCATGGAGGATAAGAGGCATACCACACACCTTTCTGAGGGTGAGTGTGTGTGAGTGTGTGTGTGTAGGTGTGTGTGTGTGTAAGTGTGTGTAGGTGTGTGTAGGTGTGTGTGTGTGTATGTGTGTGAGTGTGTGTGTGTGTGTGTGTGTGTGTGTGTGTAAGTGTGTGTGTATATGTGTGTGTGTGTGTAAGTGTAAGTGTGTGTGTGTGTGTGTGTGTGTAGGTGTGTGTGTGTGTGTGTGTGTGTGTGTGTGTGTGTGTGTGTGTATGTATGTATGTGTGTGTGAGAGGTAGCGGTACTTACGTAGCCCTGTGGATGGTAGGAAGTGCTGGAGTTGATTGGGGAAGAGGTCAGGCTGTGGACGATGCGTTTCCTCTCCGCTGGGTTTGGAGAATGCCAGCTGGTGGGGTCCGTCATTGACCTCCTTACTGGGGGGCCAGAGAGAGATTACTGTTAGGCGCGTGAAGAACATTCCTTATTCATCGGTCTGAATCATGCGAAGGGGTCGAGACTAGAGATGGCACGGGTGGGGCCGGTGCTGACACGCTGACTCTGATACAGATCCTTTTCCTGAAGCATCTTTAAACAAGCCCTGCTCTCATGCAGCATCTAAAGCTCTTTGTGCTAATGGTGCCCCCTTGTGGACCATCTTCTGTCTGCTAAACATGAGTGAGTGAGTGGGTGAGTGAGTGTAAATTGATAAATTACAAACCACTATTAATAAATCGGTAGGACGTGAGTGCAGGGTTCGTTTATACTACACCTGCACGAGCTTGTCATTCGCTATAAAGGCTACATTAGCCAATTTTGATCAGTTGAAAGGAGCTGAGGTGGGCATTATGACAGGTCATAACTATCAGAATGATAATTTGAACGAATCAACTTTAATGTATATTATTGTTATATATTACTTTAAAATGAAAATATTTTAAAATATAAAAATCATTGCTCTGGAGAGGATATAAACTTATTAGCAGTTGGGAAATCAACAAAATATTCTCAAACCAGAGGTGTCCAAATTTGGCATACTGACAGAATAGTTAAAATCTTGCTTTAAAAGTTAAAATTCCAAACAGCATCAGCTGTGATCAAAAAATGCATAAAAGTAAATTTGACAAAAATGGCGATACATATTTTTCATTGAACAGCGATGATAAAAAAGCAAATAACTAAAAAAAAGTCTAGATATTATATACATATATATATATATATAGCTGCTTCTAAATGAATTCCAGTAGTAACATAATTTCTGGTTATCTGTACAGAAACAAAGCTAAAAAATAAATTAATTATTTGATTTTAACTAAAATATATACTTAAGAGAACTTAGATAAGCTACGCTGCATGCTTAAGCTGGTCAACTACACTGTAACACAATCACACATAACTATAAATTAGTAAAGCATGTTTTAATTTTCTTCTCAGGTTCTGCTCCTCTCCTGACGCTCTGTACCACACCGGCACCATCTCTAGTTACGACGCTCCAGTCGTGCAGGAACAAAACTGACAACGGGCCATTAATAAAGGGTCTTCACAAACATCAGAGCATAAACCAGTAACACCTGGGTGATGGGGGTATAGGCTATACACCTCGCCAGGCAGGAGGGGGGTTAGATGGGTTTACAGACAAACTCAAACAAAGAGAAAAGAAACTTAAAAATGTCATATGAGTATAATATTCATGTGTCGTGGTGATTAAAGTCTGTTCATGCCAAACACTCAGCAGCACCACGGTGTGGATAAGGAGAGCATGCAGCAGGCAGGGGCCTACCGGCTGCAGCACCTAGAGCCTGAGCTGTGGCCCTGATAAACGACTCAGAGCTCTCGGTGACCTCTACGTCTGCAAGAGAAGTACATTCATACCTACAGTAAGTTCACCCAGACCATACAGCACCTGATATTTAACAGGGATCAAAACTACAGATCAGTAAAGCTTTTTAATAACCGTGCCATTCGGTCATTCACCTGAGAGGGCGCTGAAGTACGTGGCCTCCTCCTCCTCCTCATCCTCCGGCGATGAAGATCCTCCCACGTCTACGGTGTGATCCCACTCGAGCGGTATGGAGTCCACGCTGACTGGCGTCTCACGTCCTGACCGCTCCAGCGGGGGCGGGAAGAGGTGATGCACTGACTGCTGGACAGGTGTGGACATCCCTGGGTCCACTGCGTCCTCCTCATCTGCCCACACTGCCCCCAACTCCAGCGCGTCCTCCACATCAGTGTCTCTGTCGGAGAAATCACGCTCGTCATCCAGGACCTGAGAGAAGACAGGGAGAGGGTGTTTAGGAGTCACTGGCACATAAAGGCATATCGATCATTCTCAGCACCGCGGAGACACTGACGGGGTGGTGGTGTGGGTGGTGCTGGTGTGAGTGGATCAGACATAGCAGTGCTGCTGGACACCTCAGCAGCCAAAACTGTGCACCCAACAGCTTCTTTAGGGCGTGGTCCTGTGGGGCAGCGTCCTGTGGGCAGTGTCCTGTGGGCAGTGTCCTGTGGGGCAGCGTCCTGTGGGCAGTGTCCTGTGGGGCAGCGTCCTGTGGGGCAGCGTCCTGTGGGGCAGCGTCCTGTGTCCACTGATGAAGGACTAGAGGATGACCAACACTGCACTGTGCAGCAGCAGATGAGCTATCGTCTCTGACTGTCCATCTACAAGGTGGAGCAGCAAGGTAGGAGTGTCTAATAGAGTGGACAGTGAGTGGACACAGTGTCTCAACACTCCAGCAGCACTGCTGTGTCTGATCCACTCACACCAGCACCACCCACACTAACACCACCACCACGTCAGTGTCACTGCAGAGCTGAGAATGATCCACCACCCACATCATAGCTGCGCTGTGGGGGTCCTGTGGTGGTCCTGTAAGGGGTCAAATGAAGTAGGCAAACCTAAAAACAGATTGTTAGACTGACCGGCCGCCTGGTGATGAGGCGGTGGTGAAATCGGGCCACCCTGCCGAACACCTCCTGGCAGTAAGAGTGCAGCTCCTCCAGCTCGTCCTCTATCAGCACCGCGTCCAGCGGAGAACTCTTCTGGATCAGATTCTCCCCAAACACGATCAGAGCGTCGATCTTATTGGTGTTCAGAGTGATCTCCTGCTGAAACGCCTGCAGGGGAGGAAAAGGACATGACTGACCTATCTGATCTCCTATCTGTGCTCGGTTTTTAAATGCATAGCAACTGTTGCTAGGTTGGACAAGCTAAGTAGAATGCTGGCAAAGTTATGTTGAGTGTAATGAGCAAGTTCAACACACAGCTCAAAAACACCCTGTGTGTCACTCGAATATCAGAAATGATACGGCTAACGCCGTAGGGCACTGATCATAAGGCGACATGGCACCTACATAAGCTTGTCATAACAACTGACATAACCCTACATAAATGTTCATAAATGCGTATTCCAATAGGGGCCCTTCGCTATAAAGGCTGCAGGTGCCAGTTTTGATCAGGGTTAGCTAAAGTAGGGTTTATGACAGATGATGCCTGATTGAACAAAAGCTTATTAACACTTTATGTCAGTTGTTATGACACGTGTATGTAGGTGTTGTGTAACCTAATGACCAGTACCCCACAGTGTAGTTGTACCACTGTACATGTATGAAGGTCTATACTGACGTTGAGCTGCCTCATCTTGTCGTGGATGTCGCTCTCGGAGAAGTGCTCGACGTTAGTAAGCTGCAGGTCCATCTCGGTCAGCCACATCAGGATGGCCTCCCGCGTCCCTTCAAAGTCCTCCCGCTGGGATGTGAAGTGCTGCACGAAGGACACACACAATATTCAACATTCCCATTATCTAATTCTAACATAGTCGATTAGTGTGGAGCGTCATATTCATTACAGGTTTGTCTTCTACATGTGACCCGTCCATAAAGTGAAACACCCACATACCCACTAGGGGGCAGTGAGCACACATGCCCGGAGCAGTGGGCAGCCCTAGCCACAGCGCCCGGGGAGCAGTTGGAGGTTAGGTGCTTTGCTCAAGGGCACTTCAGTCATTACCACTGGCTTGGGAAATTGACCCGGAGACCCTCTGGTCACAATTCCCTCACCTCCAGCCCAGAGTGCTCAGCATCACCGTGAAACATGTACACCATATACAGCTCTGGAAAAAAGAGCCCACCTGTACCTGATCAGGTTCTCTAGGTGTGCAGGTTCTGGGTTTGTGTTGGTTCTGTTTGGTTCTCTACACTACTGGAAGCATGTCTCCCAAACTCCAGATCAGATATTGTATTAGATCTGTGTATTTAGAAAATCACTAATGACCTCCAGAAGCCTGTTTTTAGAACCATGCTCGCTGTGCGTCTCACCCCAGCCACCGCTCGCCAGTCTCTCTGTAGGTCACTCGAGGTCATCTTACGGTGGGTAAGGGACATTGGAATGAGGTGGCGCTCATCACGGTCAGTAGAGAGTGGGTTTGGCCCTCTGCCAGTCTGTAGCTGTGTTGTCCTGGGTGTTTGCTGCTGGATCTTGTTCTTATGAACTGCTGTGTTTGATGTTCAGGATGAAAGGAAAGGTTCAGGGTAAGAAGAGAGGGGGCTGAAGTGATCACCCATCATGCCTAGTGCCTCCCGTACCAGCTTGTGGGGGCGGTGCTATGATCTGGCCTGCTACAGTTGGTCTGGTCCAGGTTCAATAACGTCATGTGCCCAGAGAATGAGGTCAGCTGACCACCTGAACATCCTGAACCGCCTGGTTATTCCAACAATGATTTCCTCTTCCCTAAAGACACGGCCATATAGCAAGATGACAGTGCCAGGACTCATCGGGCTCAGACTGTGAGAGAGCGGCTCAGGGAGAATGAGACTGGCCACCACAGAGTCCAGACCTGAACCCCAGTGAGAGTCTTTGGGATGTGCAGGGGCAGACTTTGCGCAGTGGGCCCATCTCCCATCATCAGTACCAGATCTTGGGGAGGAATGAAAGCAGCTCTGGACAGTAATAAACGTGACACTGTGCGTGTGATCTTTTTTTTTTTTGGCCAGGCCGTGTACCATCACCCCATTCTTTAACCCTGCAGCTGAAAGCCTCTGTTCTTACCTTTAGTCGGCGGAGCACGGCAGCCACTCTCCTCTGCAGGGTGTCCCACCGCTGGTTCCCCTCATTCACCATCGTCTTCAGCTTGTTGGAAGTGTCGGTGCGGTTCTCTCGGGCCAGCCGCCGGTACTGTTTATTCACCAGCTCCAGCTGTGTGAGCCGCTCGTGCACCTGCCGCTGGAACGCCTGCATTGTGTGTGAGGAGACAAGAACAGCTGCTATTCAGAACAGGAGGAGAGTGAGCTGAGGAGAGTGAGTTGGGGAGAGTGAGCTGAGGAGAGTGAGTTGGGGAGAGTGAGTTGAGGAGAGTGAGTTGAGGAGAGTGAGTTGGGGAGAGTGAGATGAGGAGAGTGAGTTGAGGAGAGTGAGTTGAGGAGAGTGAGTTGAGGAGAGTGAGCTGAGGAGAGTGAGTTGGGGAGAGTGAGATGAGGAGGAGTGAGTTGAGGAGAGTGAATTGAGGAGAGTGAGTTGGGGAGAGTGAGTTGGGGAGCTCCTGGAGAGATGCTTCACCTCGAACTTCTTGAGTTCCTCCTTAGCGCAGGTATACAGGACCTCAGAGCTGGCCGGGTTAGCCGCTGTCTGCTCTGCTGTGGTCAGCCAGTCTTCAAAGCGAGAGTAGTCCTCCAGAAACTTACACCACAGGCGCCACGTCTCTTCGATCCTGCAGGGGGCAGCAGAGAGAGGACAGTGCATGAGAGTGTACCACCAGATGAGCTGAATGTACACCAGCAACGTGAAGGGAGAAGGTTCCTCACCTCATTCTCCTCTCCATGGACATGGCGCAGATGTTTCTCCAGCGGCGGTCCAGGCTGCGGGTGGTCTGCTGGATGGAGTCATTCTCCACGTCACTGCCGCACGCATCGGCGTCATGCAGCAAGACGTCGCATAGCGTCAGCACTGAGGTCACGCCCTCCGTGTGCTGCTCGATGTCCTTCTGCAGGTCCTGGTGATAGAATTGATAATGAAGCATGGCAGGAACAGTTCTCCTTATGTACCGCTCCTACAGGGTTCTAGATAGAAGCTCTCATGGCCCGAGCGGGAAGGCTGGCTAGAGCGTACCTGCTGTTCGGCCAGTTTGCGCTGGATTTCGTCATTGTGGCATGCGCTGTAGACGACGGGTTTGGAAAGATCCCCCTCTATCCGGGACAGCCACGTCCGGAGATTACTCATGTTCTTATCCAGCTGCTGCACCATCACCAGAGTCTCCTTCAGCTTCCTCACCCTGACAAATCAATCAGGTAATCAATCAAGCAATCAATCAATCATGTTTTCAAAGTGTCCACAAACCCCCTCAAATGTCAATCAGCACAATCAATACTCCTTCAGGAGGGTTTACGCTTCAGCCTCCAACCAATAAGCCCTGACCGTTATTTAGCATGTAGCATAGCCAAGCACCATCAGCCCACATCCTGCTGGGCGATGGACACCCACCCGGGTCCTGGAGACCTGCCTTCCTCCAGAGTCCGGCTCCAACTACATTCTGCCACACCTGCTTCAGCTATTACACTCTCTAGGAAGGCTGAAACTAAACTCTGAGATCTAAACTCTAAAATAAATAAATAAATAAATAAATAAATAAATATTTGGATAAATAAAGATTATTTATTTGCTTATTTATTTATTAAGAGGTTTCAATTTGCATTTGTATTTAAAAAAATGCCTCTTTAATTTCTTTTAAAGTGAAATTTTAGATTTTAGAACTTTTTTAAAATTTATTTTAGGTTATTTTAGCCACACCCCTTCATGGTGAAACTTTAGAAACGATCGCTGTGTAGTCCTGAAACACAATTTTGTTCATTTGGGCTACTTCAACCGCACAAGGATGCCGTTTGGGTTCAACACAGCACCTGTATAACGGTCATTCAAACGGACGAGCAAACGACCACACTGTCCGTCAGGAACGTGCTTGGAGAGTTTGCTGGACTGATTGAACCTCGGATTGAACCGCACTGACTCCTAAAGTCTACCTCTCTCTCTCCCTCAGCCTCACTCTCTCTCTCTCTCTGCTTATGTCTTTCTCTCTGTCTCTCTCTCTCTCCCTCTCTCTCTCTCTCTCTCTCAAGTGGTGGTGTTGCCTCTTGAGTTGCGCATCACTGAGCTCCACCATTGTTTCCCTCATTCTGGGTCACATCCACGGTGCAGCGGTCCGGCCTTTATAAAACCCCACTCATGCAGCATGCCCCCGATTCCCTGTCCAAACGCTAGGGACACCCTGCCATGACGCAATTCCACTGACGCTACACCCTGTACCCCGTCACGTGACTGCAATGGAGGAGGAACCAAAACAAACCAGTACGTTACGTGGCAGTGAAGACATGTTGGAAGCCGATATGCTGATCTACCTGCCCATGATGCCTCTGCAGATATGCCACATCTGCAGGGTTGGCATGTCTGCACGTCCAGCAAAGGCAACAAAGCAAATCCCTGCTGGACGATGCATGCATCCCTTCATGACTGATATGACCATACGACCAACACCAGAATGTCAAAGCCTCTGCACTAATCACCCAGTGGAATGCATTGGTGTGCATGTGTACAGACAGACGTGCATGCATGCATTCAGAAGCTCAGCTTGCGTGTCTTACTTCAAGTTCTTCAAGGCAAATCTGCCTCACTGCCTCATGCATAAAACACAACGTGCACTCTGAATCACAGCCGCTGCTTCCTCAGCTACAGGCTAGTGCAGCAGCAGCCTGGCTGCAGTATAACCCTTAGACAGCTGGCTAGCAATAGCCACTCAATTCAGCATGATGCCCGGACAAAAGCAGTGCCCATCCCCCTCTTCACTCGCAGCCCATTCTCGCGTGTTGTGGCTATTGTGAAGGCTAGCAGGTGGTACTCACTCGCAGACCGGCGTGGCCACTCCGTGGTTCTCCCTCGTTAGTGTGAGCATTCCGGCTAACGTCTGGGCTAATGCACACTTTCTGATGCACGCTCTGCAGACACACTGTCCCCTCCTCTACTGCCCCCTACTCTCGCTACATCTCTCCCCCTGCCCTACTCGCTTACTCCCTCTGTACCAGTACCTCTCTTTCTCTCTCCATCACTCTGTCTACATCCCTTTCTCCCTCTCTCTGTCCATCACTAGATCTATCTCTATTTTGGGTACTTGGGTAAAATAGGTGGTCTTCCAGGTAATAGTCTCCTTAACACTTAACACTTAACACTTAACACTGTGAACACACCAGTGTATTTTTGTTAGTGGACCAACAGGGGACCACATGGGAATCCTAAAAAAGCACAGCTCCCACAATGTGTGTGTGTGTGTGTGTGTATGTATTTGTTAGTGTGTGTGTGTATGTATGTTAGTGTGAGTGTGTGTGTGTGTGTGTGTGTGTGTGTATTTGTTAGTGTGAGTGTGTGTGTTAGTTTGAGTGTGTGTGTGTTAGTGTGAGTTTGTGTTAGTGTGAGTGTGTGTGTGTGTTAGTGTGAGTGTGTGTGTTAGTGTAAGTGTGTGTGTTAGTGTGTTAGTGTTAGTTTGAGTGTGTGTGTGTTAGTGTGAGTTTGTGTTAGTGTGAGTGTGTGTGTGTGTTAGTGTGAGTGTGTGTGTGTGTGTATGTATTTGTTAGTGTGTGTGTGTATGTATGTTAGTGTGAGTGTGTGTGTGTGTGTGTGTGTGTATGTATTTGTTAGTGTGTGTATGTGTGTTAGTGTGAGTGTGTGTGTGTGTGTGTGTATGTATTTGTATGTATTAGTGTGTGAGTGTGTGTGTGTGTGTGTGTATGTATTTGTTAGTGAGTGTGTGTGTGTTAGTGTGTGTGTGTGTGTGTGTGTGTTTGTATGCATTTGTTAGTGTGTGTGTTAGTGTGAGTGTGTGTGTGTGTATTTGTCTCTGTGTGTGTGTGTATCTGTGTTTGTATGTGTGAGAGTGTGTGTGTGTATGTATTTGTTAGTGTGTGTGTGTGTGTGTGTGTATTTGTTAGTGAGTGTGTGTGTGTTAGTGTGTGTGTGTGTGTGTGTGTTTGTATGCATTTGTTAGTGTGTGTGTTAGTGTGAGTGTGTGTGTGTGTATTTGTCTCTGTGTGTGTGTGTATCTGTGTTTGTATGTGTGAGAGTGTGTGTGTGTATGTATTTGTTAGTGTGTGTGTGTGTGTGTGTGTGTGTATTTGTCTCTGTGTGTGTGTGTGTATGTGTGTGTGTGTGTGTGTGTATTTGTCTGTGTGTGTGTGTGTGTGTGTGTGTGTGTGTGTGTGTGTGTGTGTGTGTGTGTGTGTGTGTGTGTGTGAGTGTGTGTTAGTGTGTGTGTGTATGTGTGTGTGTGTGTGTGTGAGTGTGTGTATTTGTCTCTGTGTGTGTGTATGTGTGTATGTGTGTGGTGGGGGTGTTTATAGTGGCACATGGACAGTCTCCAGTGGCACTACACAGTTCATCCTGAACTCACGCTCAGGAAGCTAAAGCTAATTAAAGCTAAACCTCACCTGACCGGATTACCCAGTCCGACAATCACCCCGCCAATGCCATCTCTGTGGCGACAGCAGAGGGGACGCAACAACACTGACGCACCATCCTGCAAAAACAGCGTGCGGTACATGCGGTCCAGCAGAACTGAAACACATTACTGAACAAACAGTCTCAGCAAAAACCCAACAGGCACATCAGCTCCATAATTATTCAGTCCTGTACCCACGACCCTGTCTGAACGCCCTTATAAGGGGCTATAAGGCATAATACCTTACTATACCTGGCACAGGGTAAACACCCGCACTGCACCTCAGGCCTGCAATAAAGCTGTGTACAGTGCTGGTGTGTAACTCGCAGTGGTGTGTGCAGTGTTCGTATGGGCAGAGATTATAAGGAGGTTTTATTATAAGGTGTTAGGTGTTATAAGGTTTCTACTCAGGAGGCATTAAAGAAGCTTATGCAGTGGGTACTGTAAGGAGTGTTGATGCCATATGTCTTATAAAAGCTCCTAAAAATATAACAAATTCTATTAAAATTCTTCATACGTTGGTTATTGATGAGTCCAGACCCACCCACACGCTACCTATAGATCCAAAAGCCAAAAGGTAACATATACATTAGGGCTGAATGGGTTTTACCCAGCGATGGAGGCCTGCTATGGATCTGCTAACACAGTAAGAGATGTCATTATTTGACTGATTTATGTTCTATCCATGTTCACATTATTATTATTATTATTATTGATGGCCCTGGTATTAATGAGTCTGGGTGCCTCCTTGTCCATGGGACGGTAATTAAGCAGCGTGTGCCTGAACACTGAAGCAGGCTTGAACAGAGGATGAACACTTTTCCGTGTTAAGCCTGTTCCACGCTCTGCCTTCTCATCAGGTCAGCACCTCGAGCTCCATTCAGCTCGTTTATGCACGGAGGATTAGAGACAATGCAGCGTGGACTCATCCCCAAATCCCCTTACCCAGCCTCAGAGGAGGAACTCGCTCTGCTTACACACATCTGCACACCGGCTGCCCGTCACAAAGTTGGGGACACCACGCCTCCTGACATTTCCCCAGCTGTTCTCTGCTCCTGTGGAGGTCCTGGGGGGCTCCTGTAGGGGTTTCTGTGGGGGTCCTTGTGAGGGTTCTGTGGGGGCCCTGTAGGGGGTTCTGTGGGGGTCTTTTCCTTGACTGAGTTTGTCTTGTTAAAGACTGAAAACTCAAACCCAAGCCGTGGGCAGCAGTGAGGACCTGGGCGTGTGTGTGTGCGGGTGTGTGTGTGGGTGTGTGCATGGGAGGAGATTTTAGCATAACATCTGCCTCCCACCAAGTGAAGGGCCACGCTCTTTAGCACACAATGGCTGCCAGTCTCTCAACCAATGGGAGAGTAGAACAGGAGCAGGAGACTGAAGCTAATTGGCCGGGAGGCACAATGCTGTAGACGGAGGACTTACGGGACGGTGGATGGACACAAAGGTCTGAGTCACCAGACGGCAGCTGCCCAGTGTGTTGAGTGTGTGTTGAATGAGTGTGTGTGTGTGAGTGTGTGTGTGTGTGAGTGTGTGTGTGTGTGTGTGTGTGTGTGTGTGTATGTGTGCGTGTGTGTGTGTGTGTGTGACCCAGCAACCCCTGTGATTTTAGGTGACAAAAGCGCACGGCGAGACCGAGTCAGCTCCTCTAATCTCCCCTGTAGAGTCGACAGCACACACGCCCGCACTCGCACAACACCACCCACCCATCTGCTGACCAACCCTGCGTCCATGTGAAGCTATGCAGAGACAAGTCTGGGCCTGCTGGAGCGGTGAAAACATCCCATGATGTCTTGTAAACGAATGAGCTCACGGTGAACCAAGGCTCACACACGATTAGAGGAGAGGTATCGCCAGAACGTCACCACATTAAACCACAGCAACACCGGCTGCCGTTTACAGAGACACCGAGCCGAAATGAGGAATCTGAGCCTTAATGTGGCGAAGGCTCAGCGGTCCGAGTGAACAGTTCAGTGTGTGATTTCTGATGAGGTATATTAAAGGGGGGAGGAGCTACACACCACACAGCAACACCCTATCAACAGCAACACCCTAGTTACCACCTGGAATACCATAGTAACCAATTAGCAACCACCTGGAATACCATGTCACCACCTAGCAACACCCTAGTAGCCACCTGGAATACCATAACAACCACAAAGCAACACCCCATCTGGTATTCCATAGCAACAACACTGTAACACCCTGGCAACAATCTGGAATACCATAGCAAAAAATTAGCAACACCCTAGCAACCACGTACCAAACACCTGGGATACCACAGCAACCACACAGCAACAATCTATCTGGGATGTCAGAGCAAAATATTAGCAGCACCACAGCTCCACCTAGCAACACCCTAGTAGCCACCTGGAATACCATGGGAACCATATAGCAATACCCTATCTGGTATTCCATAGCAACACGACTGGGACACCCTGGAAACAATCTGGGATACCATAGCAACAGTATAGCGGAACACTAGCAGCCATCTAGCATACCACATCAAAAACTTGCAACACCCTAGCAACCATCTGGGACACTATAACCACCACCTAGTGACCATCTGGGATGGAGCTGTTTCAGTGAGGTGTTGGTCGGCCATGTGTGATCTGAGGTGTGTACTATTCCCCGCCATCCAGTGGTATCTAAAGCTGCTGATGGAACTGAACGAACCGGCGCAGTATATCCTCCAGCTGGACTTCTCCTACAGACTGAACACAGCAGCTCCCCAGGCACACGGGTTAACCATTACCTGTCACCTGTCACCTCCTCACCTACTGATCCTCACCTTCGGATCCCCACCTACTGATCCTCACCTACTGATCCTCACCTACTGATCCTCACCTTCGGATCCCCACCTACTGATCCTCACCTACTGATCCTCACCTACGGATCCTCACCTACTGATCCTCACCTTCGGATCCCCACCTACTGATCCTCACCTACTGATCCTCACCTACGGATCCTCACCTACTGATCCTCACCTTCGGATCCCCACCTACTGATCCTCACCTACTGATCCTCACCTACGGATCCTCACCTACTGATCCTCACCTTCGGATCCCCACCTACGGATCCTCACCTACTGATCCTCACCTTCGGATCCCCACCTACTGATCCTCACCTATGGATCCTCACCTACTGATCCTCACCTACGGATCCTCACCTACTGATCCTCACCTACGGATCCTCACCTACTGATCCTCACCTACGGATCCATGTTACAGGTAGACTGTGCATGTAGACGTAGTGAGTGGCTATGAGCAGAAGACTAAACTGGACTGGACTGGAAGCGCAGAGGGAGAACAGTGAGAATCTGTTGCCCCCTGAAGGATTAAGAGGGACCCGTGGCAGAGCGCTTCCTGCTTTCAGAGACAAAGACTGAGAAGCTAGGCCAGGACGAATAGAGGGGCAGAGGGGCAGAGACAGCTGAAGCTCACAAAAGTGAGGGACCGGCTGGTGACGCAGCGGCAGGGATAGGGACACAGACACAAGGCCTGGGAAAGACGGAGTGAGCGCACGTGAGCGCAACAGACACTCACGGGAAAACAACAAGCTGGGAACATGTGACTGAAAGTCACAGCCAGCCATCTGTCCGTTCTATAAGTGGTGGACACGCCCCTCCGCCCTCTTCCCCAGGACCCATACTGTCTTGTGTAGTAGCTCTTCAGCCACTCTGAGCTTCCTCTGTTCATTAGCACTGGCTCTCAGTCATCACCCTCTCTCTCCTTCCCTCCCTCTCCTTCTCCACAGCTACCTGTTTCAATGCCAGCAAAAACAATCAGCCTCTATGCAGCCACCCGTTATATGCCGGATTCAATCTATCACAACGTACATAACAGGGCCAGCGGAATGCTGCACAGCTATAAAGAGTATTAGCAGCTTTGAAGCTTTGTAAGAGTTAACCGTGCCATACAGAAACCCCATGATACAGATGTAGCAACATCTGGCTCCCACCACCACCACTGCAAGGACTTTTGAGCTGGCATGTACAATGAACCATTTCACACCAAACTGGTCTGAATGACCGTTTACATCTCAAACACTGACCTCCCAGTGGCGTTTCCCTTTAACGGCCCATATTTAAAGGCTAGGATGACGATCCATAATGATTCCCAGCGCTGAACAGGCAGACCATCCCCTTAGGGGACCCTAACCCCAACCCTAACCCTAAGGGCCACATTATCCCATATCCTAACATCCTGTATGTGCCCATGTGCCAGGTATCACATTCCTCTCCTCTGTTTGTAAATGCATTTCCCTCTGTAAGTAGTGTATCCGACAGTAACGAGTCACTGTGCAGTAACACCGGTGCTGTCGGAGTCCCGACCGTGTCGGTTACATCACCCAGTCCAGTCCTGTTATATCATGCAGGTATAAGCTATGGAGCGTAACAGCTAAGCCCTCGGAATGGCCGTTTCAGCTGTTCCCGAAGCCCTGCTACTGAGACTGGATCTGAGATTAGAGATCTGAAGAGCTGCTGCACACCTCTCTCTGAGGTTCCTTAAAGAACCTTCGGAATGTGTTCGCACTCCGACAGTACCACTCCTAAAAATCCTATAAAGGGTCACGTGATCCGCGTAGACTTCAGGTAGTTCCCGGAAGTAGTCTTTGGGTGATGTAAATGGATGAGCCTGAAGAGAGAGAGCTGTGATCTCTGGTCATTAGTGGTCAGTATGCACATCCTACCTTCAGTCCGAGTTACGGGTTTGTTTATGGGTTTGTTTACGTGTTTGTTTCTGTGTTTGTTTACGTGTTTGTTTGTGTGTTTGTTTACGTGTTTGTTTACGTGTTTGTTTGTGTGTTTGGGGTCTGGAATATGATTTAGATCTATTTTTAATATCACTGTATTACAAGTATTCCACAGCGAAGAGGAGATTCAGAGGGAACGTGGCTAAAGTGGCTAATGCTAGGTGGGGCAAACCTTATTCAGTGTGCTAGCCCAATCTGTTAGCGGTTAGCGTTCCTTAGATCTATCAGTTTAGCGGGAGATAATCCAGTATCACGCTTTAATCCGCATGTTAACCTGGTTCAGACGTGCTGATAATGTACAGTCTGAGGGATTAACGTCTTGGTTCCTGTAAGTGCATCACAAACGTGCATTCTGCTGCACCTACTGCGCCGCTATCGATCGCTGCTAATTATCTAGAACTATTGAGAGGTTCCACAATCCGACGTTCCTGGTCCACTGGGAAGAAGACGAGTCTCTGGCTCTGACTAAAGAACGAAACCTGTATAACTATCTATGTGGCCTGAGTTCCTATTCGGTAATTCCACACACGGATTTGGATGGATACAGAGTTGATGGCGAGTTTGAAATGTTTGGTTGCCACACGTCGTGTGTACACTGCACGCCGAAAGACATGGGACAGCAGTATGTAAAATCCACAGACGTACTGATCCACACTCCCCTATGTGGTGTTCATGCCCCCATAGACTCCCATTCATGTTTTCCCACCGGCTAGCAACAGTCCCTGTAGGATTTCCTCAAGGAACCCACTTTACCAGTTCCTCCTCTAATACTCTCTGAGCTGAACCAAGCTTTAGACTCCACCACCTTAAAGATGGCTGTGAGCCTTCTCTGAGGCCTTACCTGGTCTCTATGTGGTCGAACAGGTGCTGCCAGCGGTCGCTGATGTCCCTGATCTTGTCGTTGACCTCGGTCTCCTTGGTCTTGTTGCTGGCACTGATGAGCTGCTCCCCCAGCTGCTTCAGATGGGTCTTATTCTCACTGAACAGGTTAATCTCCTCCATGCAGTCCTGCAGGGGACGAAGGAAACAGCGTGATTGACATCAGGAAGGGGGAAACGGCTGAGGCTGCAGAGCTAGCACACGCACACGAGGCTGGGGATGCTAAAGCTCTCCAAACTCGTCCTCTAATGTTCCTCACTGCAGGAACTCACTCACTTCACTGTTCACTGCGACTCAGATTAGCTCCTGCTGCCAAGTTCTCACTCAGATCCAGGCTACAGTTGCGCTTTCTCATGAGGCTGGCCAAAAGGTCAGTCTACGAGCAGGAAGCCAACCCGTGAATTTGATCAGAGGGGCGCGGTGTAGGCTGCAGATGGTGGTTCTAACCATTTCATGGTTCTAGCTGGAGTTTGACTTCATCTCTATTGATCTGTTGGTTTTAAGTTCCCATAGCCGTCCTTGCTGGTCATCACAATATTGATCTCTCCTTCAGGAGTTCCGGTTGTTTCCAGAAAATCCCATTCGGCTCATTTCGTGATGTGATGCTCAGTTCTAGCTGCTGTCTGAAGGGGAAGCCCACCAGGGTTTTGAAATTTCTGCTGATTAAACCTTTAAGACTGTTTACGAAGTTCTTCAGGGGGGTTTGATGTGAAAACGTCCCCTCTAGAGAGGGACACGGTGGTCCGGCGACGTCTGAAGAGTTCAGTGGCTCAGTGAATTACACAGAAGTTACATACTACATGCTACGTTTCTCAGTGCAGCCTCAGCTGATACTCCCTTCTGTTTGGTTCTCTCTCCAACCTCTACACCGTCTCTATTTGACCTTTGACCCTCTGTATGCTTTAGCTGAGGGTCAGCATATTGCCTTCCAGCTGTTGTTTACTTGTGAAAGGTAAACACAGAGCTGATTCTGGTGGAGGAACATCAAGCTTTAGAACTTAGAACAGTGCGAGGCCTAGTGTTAATGGAATCAGAGAACTCAGTAAAGGTGTATACAACGTCTACTGAGCTCTTACCTGGTGGAGAACACCCTGTGATTTTCTGTCTACTAGGTTTTATATCCATGATTTTAAAAACCAGAGAATATGGATATTAAATTTTATTTTAACTTCACTCTTGACGTTTCACTGATCCCTCAGTCTTCTAAATATCATCAGGTTGCTACGCAGACCGATCATTTAACAAATTGTGAATATTCTAAGATCAAAGCGCGTTAGAAAGACTCTACACATGTGAAACTGGCTCAGCGGTGCAGAAGTTCCTCCTGGGAGGAAGCCATGGATAAGGCTAAGCCCCCCGGCTCTGTAAAGGAGCAGATTCATTACTCCCGGCCTTCCGGTCGAACGGGCCCATATGTCCCTGTGCTGCGTCCGGAGTCCTCACCTTCTTCAGCTTCTCCACCATCTCCTCAATGCTGACCTCAGCACTGTGAGCCACCTTGTTTTCCATGTGAGTGAGCCACTCACACAGCTCCCTGTTCTTCTCATTGAAGATGATCCAGGCGTTCAGCCGGTCAGCGATCTCCTGTCTGCGCAGAGTCACCTGCACACACACACAAACAAACAAACAAACAAACAAACAATCAATCAATCAATCAAACAAACAGACACACAAACAAACAAACAAACATCAGTAAATCTGTGTACGGAATTAGTTTATATATGCATACAGA